>VKOC01047151.1:0-23759 GCA_009364415.1 Spea multiplicata
TATATATAGTTATATTATATGTTTAGCACCAATATTGCATTTAGCAATGAAGTTAGCACCAGGGCTACAAATTTTATTCCTACCGCGGATATTTTAAAAGTAAAGGCCTGCACTAACGCTAATGTACAATCCAAGACGTACTGTTATGTATATATTGTATTTTAAGTCTGTTGGACACTTTACAAACAATGCAGTTTGAATTCACTTCTGATTATAGAAGTATATGACTTCCTAAATGTCTATCACAACTTTTGTGTTAGCTCAATGGCAGTCATATGTTTAAACTATTAATTTTTACTTTCATTTCTAGGTGGTCCTATAACCCTTTTAGGTTTTTATTCGATTATTATGGGTTTATTATGAGATAAGGGAAGTCACCTTGACATATTTAAATAAAAACGCCCATAAACCAGCAAATGGAAAATATACAGAGTCAAGGGAACAAGGGAAAATAACAAAGTACTTAAAGCCATAACAAGTTGTTTTAAGTTGCTTAGCCGCCGTTATCCATCCAACCATTTCCATTGCTCTCGTGAAATGGCAGCTTCTCACAAATACACGGATTCTACAAACCTGAACCATGTATTGCGCTTTATGATTCTAGTGCTGTAGTAAACATTATAAACAGTAAGAACATGGTTTATTAATTCGGGCAGTTAAAAGATGTATGGTATCCCTTCTCTAGATTACCTGTCTTTAGCAAGCTCTTGTTCCCCTGTTTTCTCTGCTTTCTATCTATTGTGGTCTTTTTTCCTTCTGTTATATTCTTTCTTTTGCCCCATCTATTATTTACACCTTACTTGCTGACATAATTTCCTCACTTTTTTTTATATCTTCTTTACTTTTTTCTTTTATCTTGCTTGACTGCCTTTTACATTTTTTATCCTCTTTCTAAACTCTGTTCTGGTCTTGCCGACATATACACATACACATATTATATACATATAGTGAAAAATAAAGTATACCCTCCTTGAATGGTTTTACATATCAGGACATAATAACAATCAAATGTTCCTTAGCACGTCTAAAAATTAGGTAAATACAACCTCAAATGAACAACATCACATGACATACTACATCATGTCATGATTTATTCAACAAAAATAAAGCCAAAATGGAGAAGCCATTTGTGAAAAGCTAAGTATACCTTATAATTCAATAGCTGGTAGAACCTCATTTAGCAGCAGTAACTTGCAGTAATCGTTTTCAGTATGACTTTATCAGTCTCTCACATTTAATTGAGTCCTACAATATAGAAATAGGGCATTTAAAGGGTTTTTGCTGTCTTGAAAAACGTTATGTCAATTACTATACACTTAGGATTGAACATATAGAATAATGGGGAAATATGAGACCATGTCCAAAAATTAATTGGCTCCAATGCCATACTTTTAAAAGACAACATGCTAGAGGTATGTATCAGTAACAAACGGAGTAGGCTTAAAAGAAAGAATCACTTGGGACTCACTGCAGTTAGTTTCTCTCCTTGAAGGAAGCAAGCAACATCAGCATCTTGTTAGTAGAACCACAATAAATATTTCAAATGTGTTGTATCAAAACTCCTGTTTCAGCCTTTGCTTCTCTTTGGACCTTTAAATGCAAGAATGTCCCAACATATTCTAAAGGGTCCAAGGTTTCAGATTTCTTTTGGATGGAAATAAATGTGGTACATTTCTGTTACTTTGTGTGCTTACTGTACTTTCTGACTTCCTCGAAAATATTCTCCAAGCTAAGCAACTTTAGTCATAGAACCAGAACCAAAACCAAAATAATGTTCCATGGGGAAAGAACACAAAGTTCTAATTTTGGTAACATCTAGGCAGCTCCATTCTGTAGCTGACAAATTATTTAACCAAATTGTCTGAGGTTTATTTTTATTGGATTTTTCGTAAAATATACTGAATTACGGAAAGCTGTTATGCAATTATGACTAATTACCACATGGTTTAGTATTGTCAATCCAAGTACTCTCAGTTTCTTCCTTTTTTCTTTTTTCTCTCTCTTGCTTTCCTTTTCTTTCAAGGTCAATGATTCTGGGGTTTTATCAACAAAAATACTTTTCAGTGCATTTGTTGTGGGACAAAGATCTTGGAAGACTCTACTGACTTTGGATCATACTAATAACGCAGGTTTGATGACCAAGGTAAAGGTCCATTCAATAGGGTGTTGCCACAGCAAGGGACTAGCATTTGCCGAGCATATTAGTGACTCATCACATGTATTTTACCACTCGTTGAATGTTTCTTTTTTGGCAGTAGATGAGGGCATTTCGATAGCCAGTCTCATAGTTCCTTGTAGAGTCCTCAGGTATGATAATTGTCATCTCTATTACAAGGTAAGCATCAGGTGTATGCTAATAAGAATCTGTCATGAGAACAAGCTAAGTTAATGGAAATAAGAAAGTAGGTTTTAACCCCTTAAGGACAATGGGCGGTCCCTAAACCCATTGAAAACAATGCATTTTGAGCCCGCACATGTTTGTCATTAAGGGGTTAAACAGGTGGGCCATGGATGGAATGTTGAAACGTTTTCCAAAAATATATTTTTATTTATGCATTTACAAGTAATCTGTAACCACTTTAACAAACATAATTGCAGAATTCACTATTTAGGTATAAAGCTAAGTTCTGGGAGGTGAATTTTCAGTAGCACTGAAGTATGCATGACCTATATTGCAAAATTAGTCAACATCTCCAGTCAAAACTATTCAGAAGCCTAAGCACAGAGTGTTCCAATATGAGGCTGTGGTTAAAATAGGATTAATTAAAAACAAACCCTTTTCTTTTGGGCTTTTGGTTTTCTTGACCATGTCACAGAAAAGAGAAAACATCTGTACTTATCCCTCTCTTGGCTAGAAATTGCCACAAGTCTTATAGACAACTGGATTCCAGAGCGTGACCTGGGAAATTCCATTCTTCTCCTCTAGACCACTGTACTGCTGCGTTCTATAATTATTTGCTTATGGGAATAGAGCCATCTTAAAGAAAAGCAGAAAAACACATGCCACAAACCACTGGAAAGGAGCTCTATTGAAAAAAAATATATTACAAAAAAACTTGGAAGAGATATGTTTTTGTTATAAAGTAATAGTTTGGCAGCTGAAATAAACCAAAACACCAAAAAACTATTATCTATCTGGGTGCCATTGAATACTCTAGCAAGTAAGGACTGATTGCATACACACAATGTACCTCCTTATGTCTATTAAGTACAACATTATGTTCCAATAACAATGGAAATGACCTTTGCCTAGGGATGTATGTAATGTTAACTCAGTAACAGGACTCATAAGTTAATTTGTTTTGTCAAAGATGAACTAATGGCTTTTTTCAATAAGGTTATTTTAACCCTTTGCATGTGGTGCTTAATCCTGTGAATACGTTACATAATTGTAAAACCAACTATTGTTACTATTTTAGGCAAAAATAAAATAAAGCTTACTATATGCAAATTTCAAGACGCATTTCACAGAATATCTATTTTATTTGCATGTGCAGTCATTCCCAGTGATATATCAATTCCTCTTTTAGACAGAATGTAATATTCTATTTAAATATAGTATACAAATAATTCTACCCCTATGCATGTCTATTATGGGCTTAATAAATTGGTTCCATGAGGAGAGCCTGAAGAGTAGTTTTAGGTTCCTTTCATGAAAGTTTTTCATGAAAATTTGCCCAATTATGCTATAGAACAGCAACATCTAGAGTACTGTCATTTCATCTGATCTATTTGTAGTATTAACATTTTTCATGAGACGCCCTTATTGTTTTCATTTACAGGATAGTAACAGTGGATTTTGGTGGGATTTGTGTGTTCTGTATCTTTCTTAATATATTCATTATTTTATATTATTCAGTTGCTGCCTTCTATACCAGTTTTCTTTCAATCTTACATTTGCAAGTATTTTTTTTAACAAACATTAGTAACAAAAGTATAGTGAAAACATGAAATTAGGAGACCACAGACCTAAGAATTGGAAAATGAAAAATGGATCCCAGGTCTTTGTGGCATTAAGCAAATAATTCAAAATGCTCTTTAAGCTTTTTATGAGTTCTACATGAAGTCAGGAAATATTTAGCAAATGAGGTAAATATGGAAGAAAAAACAGTTGGTTTGGAGAACATGAATAAATTCCTTGGTTCTTGGGGTTTAACGTTACATAATGTCCTATTGTACATTTCATACACAAATGCGCTTGTCAAACAACTAAGGTGGTTAACTTAAAAGAGAAGATGAGGCAGAACTTTAGTGGAGTAGTTAGGTGATGATGCTTGGAAGAGCTTACATGAAATGGCCATAATATTAATAAACATAAGAAATATCTGAACCTTAGTATGGCATGATTTCATATTGACAGATTATGAAATTTTTCTAGAATCATAATAATCTCTTTTAGGACACCTTTTTCCTAGGGTTAGAATTTTAGCCATGGGTTTTAGTTTTCATTGACTAATAACTATTATTCAATTGATATGCATTGATTTAAATTTTTAACATATGTAGCTAAATACCTAGATATTATTCTCAAGCCAGACAGAATTCACTGTAATGGACCTCTACATACAAACATTGGGCAGCAAATGCAAAACCAAGAATAATCAATAAAAAAACCTCCACTAATGGTTCCAGTTCCATTGTAAAGAAAAATCAATATTGAAGTGGATCTATCCAATAGGTGTGATCTGTAATTGCATTTACAGATTAAACTAATATACTGTATATGTATATGTGTATTAAAACCCAGCTTCCATGTATACAACAGGTAAACGTACCTTAGCTTCCTTTTGACATGATTATCCCTCCTCATTACGATATTGTAAACATGAGAGCGCAAAATCTTGAAATGTAATAATTTAACCAGTGGATGTGAACTGCATAAGAAAATTTTAAGACCAGTCCCGTTGATATACAAGATAGAACTAAAACATTCAAATAGGCTAATCAGCTGATCGCTAAATATTATTAGGATTATTATTATCTTTTATTTATATAGCACCAACAGTTTACGCAGTGCTTAATACAATACATATATTCAAGGGGTATTCATGTCGAGAATTCACAGACAAAGACAAACTGATACATTAGGTGGAGTGAGCCCTGCTCGAAAGCTTACCTGTTAATCATTAGAGGAGAATACCAGAACAACGCAATCAACTTATCTGATGGGATCCACAGTCAACAAGGAAGCCTTATCATCTAGGAGGCCATATTATGTGTGTCCTGACAGAATTAATAATAATTCTATAATAATAGAGCTTGAGTGGTGGCTTGCAGTGAGCTTGGTATTGGCAAGAAAGCTAGGAGGGCAGAAAAAGAGAGAAGAATTAAAGGCACATTTTAGGCATTCTGGCAGTAGGAGGCCAGAGGTGGAGGGGATCAAGAGGGAAGGAATGTACATTTGAAAAGGTAGACAACAAACTTGTCCAAAAAGAAACAATGTCTCCAAAATATCTATTTGGTAATAATAACATTTATTAACAAACTTGATAGCAGGTCTGGTAGGGTATTGCAAATGTGGTTGAGTACCTTAATATCTTGCAAGTAACTTTGAGGTAATATGATCGCTTCGCAGAGAGCTTGGTGCCACAGAACTAGGGTTGTGGAGGACTGTTTACCTTGTTTGGTGTTGTTTTTCTCCTGTTTCCCTGTTCCCACAGGAATATAATCATATCCTTCTGTTATGGATCACCATTTCCCTTGCCCTGCGCCTTACGGGGACCTAGCCACAAATTCATGGAACTGTACGGCAGCTAGAAATCACGATGATGCCAGCCGACAATTGAAACTGTGTTGCTATGGGCTTCCATTATCCCACTACATAGCTCTTTTGGGGTTACACTATGCTCGTGGTGGGCAACAGTCGGAGGTGGTTATGGAGAGGTAGCTAGTTTGGGAACTCTGGCTTTATCACCTAGCTTTAGGATCGGTGTTAACCAAGCCGCAGCTATGGAGCTCTGGCCCGGCTACTATGCAGACTGTTCATGTCGGAAGTTTCCGACATGTTATTGTGTGAAGATAACTTATGTTGCTACTGAAGGAAGTATTAACATTTCAGTAAATATATATTGCAATAGGATATTAGTATTGCTTTTTGATTTAATAAAAATATTTTATGCACTCTTTAATGCAATATGTATCTTCTGCTGGTGTCAGACAAATATCAAACATATCATATGTTGTTTCCTATGACTATAGTACGGAATGACGTGTCTACATTATTTTATTGCACAAAACCTTTTATGTATATATACAAAGCCTGTTCCTTGGTAATAAATACATTGGAATCAGAGTTAAGTTTCTTATTGTTTTCTGATCTATTTGTGAACTTGATATTTGTGTAAAACTGTGTAAAAATAGTGTTCACACAATAGCCATTCAATTGTTTTACATGTAGATTGCCATGTTTATTATGTTGATAATACTTCTTATTCTGGTAAATTTAGTAAAAAATTTGTAAGCTTTCTTAAAGTAGATATTATTGTGTTCTAGGTGACCGCATACAAAATAGTATGCTTTTCAAGTTAAAAATAACTTGTTGGAACTTTTGACTGTTTACAATGGAAACTTAATGGTAGAGTTGTAGTCCTAATTTATAGTGCCTTTGCAAGTTAAATTGTATTTTCTGCAACTTGGATATAGTATGCCATTTATTTGTTGTCCTCGTTCCACATGATGTGCACCCAGGTCCCAACATTTCTATTTATTTGGGTATCACAAGCCTATTTTCCAGCATAATATACAGTCATGTGAAAAAAAGTACACCCTCTTTGAATTCTGTGGTTATGAGGACATAAAAACAATCAGCTGTTTCTTAGCAGGTCTAAAAATTGGGTAAATACAACCTCAAATGAACAACAACACATGTTATACCGTGTCATGATTTATTCAACAAAAATAAAGCAAAGATGGAGAAGCCATGTGTGGAAAAACACGTGAAGTACACCTTATGATTCAATAGCTTGTACAACCACCTTTAGCAGAAATAACTTGAAGTAATTTTATTATGTATGACTTTATTAGTCTCTCACATTGTTGTGGAGGAATTTACGCCCATTCTTTTTTACAACGTTGCTTCAGTTCATTGAGATTTGTGGGCATTTGTTTATGCACAGCTCTCTTAAGGTCCCACCACAGAATTTCAATTGGGTTGAGGTCTGGACTTTGACTGGCCCATTGCAACACCTTGATTCATTTCTTTTTCAGCTTTATTTGTCAGACAAATGGGCTCACATTTGACTCTAGAATACTCTGGTATACAGAGGAGTTCATGGTTGACTCAGTGACTGCAATAATAGTATGCTACACTTTTAAATGTTGTTATAACCTCCACCATGACATCACAGGTCTAATAAATGTGCTTGTATTACATTGTAACAGTGGGAGCTTATGTGCCCAAGTCAGCATAAAGCCAGGTCAATAATGACATTTTAAGTAACAATATGTTATATGCTTCAGGTTTTCTTTCTTGCGGCAGAAGTGCTATGACCTTCATAGACCTGCCGCCGTAAGACTAGCCTAGTCTGGAATATACCACTGAGTGTCAGATATTATGTAACATGTGATCGTGTTAGTGTTGCATCATCAGACTGGCTCTACTTCACAGTATAACTGTGCCATGATATCAATTATTAACACAGTTTTTTCTTCTACCCTAACACTAAAACCAGCAACAACTTTCCCCATATTGCGGCCAAACTGCCTTAAAATCTTGAAATAAAGTAAGGCATTCATTTTAAACACAATATTTTGTACAACACAGAAAATACTCAATAACTCCCTTTAAAGCATATTTTAGGCCATTGGGCAAAATAAGTGAAAGGAGGCGTGTGACCCACAAGCTGCACATTTGTGTAATGTGTTGTACCAGTGTAGAACTTGGAAAAACTGCCACCCTTGTAATCACAATGCTTAGTTCAACAAACAACGGTAAAACAATGTGAAGTGAATAAATCTTATGGTGATTAATCCTCTCCAAACATAGTTTTCAGGGGCTTCGGGGTATATTACTTAATAGGATTTTTCAGGGAGCTGCCCTATCTGAGTGAACATTTGGCACTGACTTTGAAAGGAAGTAAAGGTGTAGTCTTCTGAGAAATTGTGTTAATCTATGTGGGTGTCAACAGACACCAAGATGAACAGTTCTGATCATGTTTTATATCTAATATGATAAAAATGAAGTATTTTATTGGAATAGATTATATTTACACATGTAGTGGTAACCATAATTAACTTGTTCAGACTGGAATTATTTCTACTTGTATCACTAGACACCCAGCAGGATGAATAAATATGCTAGTGCAAATAAATATGTCTGTACAATAAATTATTACCGACAAGCTATTCTGATGTTCGGTAAGGTCAATCAAGGCCCACAACCTGTTTTTTATGGAAAACGTAAGAAGAACTCCAAATGTAGGACCTCAGCGTCTTACCTGGCACCAAGCTCCTTTGGAACTCATGAGACCATGACCAATGAGTGGGACCCTAGATAAAGGATCACCCTGGGGTTATGAACTGTGATATTCACCTTAACAAATAGCTACCCAAAGGTTGAGTGCAGGACACTGTTTATTGAGGTTACCAGGAAAGGGTCTGATAGAGGTTAGGGTAGGTGGCATACTGCTATGGTCCAGGTATGTAGAATGCAAGGCAGGCTGTGTTCTAGCAGACTGGAGTATAGCTGAAATTAAGACAGATAACGTTCGAGCAAGGTCAGAGATAACTGAGGTCATACATGGGAGTTTAAAGTAGTAAATACAAATAGGTAAGCAAAGACAAAAGCAAGGTCTTGTACAGACACCTAAGTGGTGTGTGAGAAGAGATTAAATTCTCTCCTGCACAATACATGCCCAAAGGAAGAGGAAGGGGTTGAAGAAATATGAAGGCATCTCTGTGATTGTGCTGGAACGTTTTTTTTACATATACCAGCACCACCAACATGGCCGCTGCGAGCTTCCGGGAGCACCGGCGGCTAGGCACAGACGATCCCCGCCAACTCTCTAGCTCCAGCTACCTGGAGGTCCCGCTGACTTCAGTGAGCAGTCTCGCAGATGTGGCGGGCAGTCATGCCGAAGTCAGTGGGCTGTCCTGTGGACATCAGTGGTGCAGTCTCACTGACATTGCAGGTGGTCCTGCTGGCATCACGGAATACACATAATTTTTGGAGAGAAAGGGGGCCGGGAATGGAGCATGCCTCAAGTTCACTCTCGTGACCCGGAGTTACAAAATACTTTAACTATGCAAAAACTACCAGTGACTAAATGTACGTGTGGATACATCTAGGGAGACACCCTCCCTAGTATATGTGAACACTCTCTCAATCAACTGTTAGGAATGAGATATGTTCAGTCTTAGGACATTGTGGTCAGTAGGAACACCAACTGTACCCATTGATTCATATTGTTATGCTGTGACAGTAGGTAATTTCTACTGCATGTATTTTTTTAAAGATGCCCTTATGTTTTTAGTGCTCCTTAAAAATACAAAGTGTTTGTAAGCTATTAAATAAACCAACAAAGATCTACTGGAAACATAATCCTACTCAAATGTAATGAAATACACTTCTCATGGATGAACCTATGTATGTGCAAGAGATTTTTCCTAAAACAGAGTTAGAAAATACTGGTAACTACATTTTGGATTATGTACCTCTCCATGTTTCAGAACCACTAGCATACAGACAGACAAAAAACTATTCACAGCATGTCGTTCACATCTATATGTGATTTACCAGCAAAACCTTTAGAATACGTTATACAATCCCTACCAGGCATATGCTATTTTTCTATTTACTGTGGTCTGCCCAGTCTTTTTGTGACCTAGTGTCGTCATCTGTTTCCCATGGCGTGGCTTGAACTATAGGTGCTTTGTGCTCGGTTTACCAAAGTAGTATTGTGATGGCTAAATCTTAGTTTGATGTCTATGTACCAATTGTTTTCGCTCTGCCATCACCTGCTGTACACTCCTACACACAATATTTGTCCCTTGCTACACTTTTCCATAGCCACCTGCTGTTCATTACTCTTGTATCTTGGGAAAGTTAAGACTTTTAAACACAGTGAGAATTTGTTTTCTCATATGGAAACCTAAAGGTCTCTTCCTCCTACAAACATGTCACAAAGCATCATTGTCTGGGAGAAAGTTCCATCACTTTGCCTCATAAATTATTTGTAGTAATGTCCATTTTCGTGGACAATGACTCCTCAGAAAATAACTTAGGATGTAGTTAAGTATATATATTGGGTGTAACCTAATGTCAACATTTCTGGTAGCACCTTAATCCATAAAAATGGAAAATGCTACTTACTTTCAGGGGAATGGTGGTATTGGGAATTTCCTCCATAGCTCAAACCTGGATCTGTGCTATTTTTAAGTATAGTGGAAAAACATTTAATAGATCTTTATCTGAAAAAGTAAAATTGTGGAAAAAAAGTCAAGAGTTAGCACAGAGCTAACAAGGAGATGTGATTGGCGTAACTCACAAGGAGCAAACAGTTCATGTCTGAGACAAGTGTTCTTTAAAAATCTCAAGACAGCATGAAAGAAAATGTAAAGGGCATTCAAAAATCATTAAACAGAAATATCAAGAGCTATGAATAGCCTGAAATGGTAAAGCCCTTGAATTACTAACATCTAAATCACAGATAATTTGTTCGTGAAATTCCTCGTACATGTCTCAAAGGGATCACATCAATGAACAGCTTAAATGGGGTATCCGTCTCTCTAAATCCATGATGTTATTCCAAGTAGAGGGGAGGAGGTCAGGTTTGCATGGGATTACAGAAGGTCCTGTATTCCATGAGGGTGTGTTCAGTTTGTAAAGAAACCAAGTATTTTTCTAAAAACAACTCTACGTCTTCAGCTTCGCCTACTAGAAACACCACCATGATGATTCCAGAAGTTTTAACACATTTTTCCTTTGCCACATGTGAACAAAAATGTTTTAGGTGAGAAGCTATAACGCTGTGCCAGTTCTTGATCAAACTACTTTGAAATATATTTTGCTGACGTGTTTAAAAATAAGCTCTGTTATTATAAAACATGCAAGGGAGGGCTCAACAAACTTAGGGCGCAAGTTACTTATTAATATTAAATATTCGTAAATATTATTAAGCTAAATATATTCATTACATTTGATAATGGATAAAATTGATTATGTTGTTACTTCCCCATAAGTCACAATTAACATAACTCATTGCATGACATGGATGCAAGCGAGTAAGCATGTGGTGTAGGGTGGATAGGTGTCCCACTTTACCAATGTCAAATTTCATATACGTATACCTATATAACAATGAATACAATTGTGAATTCAGTGACTATTGCACATGACAGTGAGCACCAGGCTCTTATAACACAGTGATAAAATCTACTCTCAATACACAAAAGTCAAGATTTTTTTTTTTTACATTTTGACTAGATATAATAAGCATATTACAAAATGCTCATTTACAAATGCTTCATTACAACATTAACATATTCTTGTATTTTTCTCATACAATATAATTTGTCTTTCTGAAAAAGCATATTTATTTTATGTTTTTTCAGTTTATTTCAAAGTCAAGTCTACCTTTTACAAAGCTTGAAACTTCAAAGAACACCTACAGCTTTTCTTTTATAAACCACCTTCTGTGATTATGGTTGGCTTAGCATGGATAAACGAAGGATGGAAAGTAAATATATATGGACACATTTATACAAATGCATTCAGTATTCAGATAAATGATATGTCAGTTCTTGCCAAGGAGGCAAAAGGCTTTTAAAGGGTTGGAGTGTCAATGGGAGGTCACAGCACTTTGACACTCAACGCAGTAAGAATCAGACCTGTTAGCAATGCCTGGACTAATGATCTTTTTGAACAGGTCCTCACCTGACTTGTAGAAAATGACATATGGGGGACATCTGTGAAATCAAACATGCATTTAATGGTCCATTTCTGAACCTTTTGTCTATGTCTGCTTGTTTATAAGACAGTTCCAGGGCTAATGAACACTGTGCGAACAGGTGTCTTTAGTCACGGCTCAGAGTCACAAAGGCCCTTAAGATGTTTTGGCACACTTTGGGTCTCCTTGTTAAATGACTATTTTTGTTAATGTGCTAAAGCTACCAACATTTTGTCACATTCTACTGGAAATCCAAGGTTGCTTTTATCCCTTGAACAATTACAAGTACCATGTGTAATATTTTGTGGTATGCAACTGATAAATATTTAGACAATCTCTTTAGCACCTTGGCTTCAAAGATTATTTACAAATCTGGTCTAGCTATTTTAATGATGTACTTTAAGTAATGTGGTTAGCACCCTCAAAAGCTTATATAATGTATATTCACACAGTGAACCAGTGGGTTACTGCCGTATCTTGTTGTTGAAAGAATATATATGTACATAGTATCTTCATCTATAGAAAGAAAGAGTTGAACGTCCCCAAGCTGGGACCGAAACGTCAAGTTTTATAATGTAACCTACTATAATTAATTTAATCTACCACTGTAAAAAAAGTCCTGGTGTGCCCACCTTCCTCTTTTATGTATAAATCTGTGGCATGAGCCAACGAACCTCTGCGCGATGCACGTAGACAACCTCCGCTGCTGCTGGCCAGTACTTCCGCCTGGGCTTCCATGGTGGAGCACCGGAAGGCCATGTCACGCCTGCGCTTCGTCATAGAAGCCCCGGCAGAAGTGCAGGCAGCAGCTGAGGTTGTCTGCGCATATCGTGCAGACATCCACTCGCTGCCAGACAGGAGGATCCGGGTCCCCTGCAGCGCTGTGGGGGATCTGGATCTCAGTTTTGTAGTCAGACCTCTATTTGAGGTCTGATTATAAGACGACCTCGAATAAAAGACGAGGGGTATTTTTTAGAGCATTTGGTCTGAAAAAACCTTGTCTTACAATCAAGTAAATACAGTATATATATATATATATATATATATATATGTGTGTGTGTGTATCATCTTATAACTTAGTAATTTAAGAGCCAGTATAGTACTATAAATAATGTAGTCTTTTAATTCCATTATTTCATTTTAAAGGATAGGACTTATAAGCATTATGAATCACACTGTTATTTTTATGATTATTATTATTATTAGTAGTAGTAGTAGTAGTAGCAGCAGAAGTATATAGAGTATCAACATACTCAGCTGCTCTGTACCAGAGTGTACACGTGCTGGTGGTATTTGTCAGCATAGGCAAATACAACAGCAAAGATTTGTGAACACATTTTCATAGAGCAGAATGTTGAGTTATTTAAACTTTCAAGACTTCTCAGATCTAAAAAGCATATATGATTTGATGTTCTACAAAAAAGGCACTTGTCTACTAAGAACATATTCTGATTATCTTCCCTGTGAGCAAGCCTGCAGTATTCTTTTATCAATCAATAAAATAAAAACACATTTATAGAAAACATGGGTTATTTGTGTGTGTTCCCCTGGTGATACACAACTTACATGGGCTGCACCTTTATGCTCATAAAGGCAATTTAACACACATCAAGAGAAGTAAAGTGGCAAAGGAAATGTGCTATTATTACATCTGAGCAGCATGGTGTCTATATCAGTAAAACAACCAATAAAAAACAGACAAAACATCCATTGCATATGGTAACCTGTAAAATATCCAGAACAAAGTGCTGGTTAGTTACTTGTTATACATGTTTAAAGGGCTCAGACTAATAAATACACTGGACAACAATTTTACAGCAATGCCCGCCACTTCCATATAGCCACATAGATGTTTACTTTAGGATCACACAATAAAGGTTTGTATGATGGCAGCTCAGTCCTCTGATGAAGAGGGAGTGATAACTTTATATGTGCAGCATATGTACCCAATAATTTAAACCAGACTATGTCTGATCGTGCACTAGCAAGGTCTGATTGAAAGTCTTTCAGATGGCTGCTGTTGCACTTGGTTAGTTATTGGAGTGTCTAGACACAGGATAACAAAACAAAAAATGGAAGGGCGCTAGAAAGTATTCTTGCTTTGGGTGCCATTTAGGTCCAGCCTTGCGCCAAATGGTCCATTTGTCAGAAACATTTTTCAACAACCACTATCTAGTCCTGTTTAAAGGATATTCATCAAAAGGGTTGAACAGAATTCCATTCTGTGAATAGAAACACTTCAATTATGGTATAAACACTTTCCAAAGTAATATTACTCTGTTAATGCTATATATGGGATTACATGTAAAATTCACAAAAATAGAGGCAATGCTTCTGGAAGTGGCCAGGGGTGGGTTATCCAAAAATGATTCACGCACCACCAATCAGTGTGCAGCCCTAGAAATAATACATAATTTGGATGGGTAGTTTAAACATGAAAAAAAACATAGTAAGAATGCTGAAAACACTTTTGTCTGAAAGTGTAATAAAGTCTTCTTGTTTGATGGGTTAAATTATATGTATTTTTCCATTAATAACCATTCAGTGGAACTCTGAGGATTTGACCCGGAGACTCTGGGTGAGGAGCTGCATCTCCAGGTCACTTTCCTCTCTCTCCAAGAAAGCCCCACACGTTTCTGCAGGTAATCCCACCTCCCATGGCTAACCCCGCCCCTCAGGCAGCTAGCCCCACCCTCTCTCAAAGCCACCCCATCAGAAGAGGGAGAAGTTCTCAGGTAGGATAACACACGCATACACAAATCAATACACAAATTCTGCAAACTTACGGTGACCAAAAAAAGCTTCCACTCTACATGGTAGAGCAATCAGCATACGCTTAAGTGCGTATGTTATTCACATATTAAGATCAGTACATCAGACCATCCAATGGAAAAGTTAATACTGCTGGGAGAAAGGAGATTCAAGGGGTCAGGAATGGAATTCAGATACATGTCACAACAGCTACCAAAAATGTCAGGAATGTGAGAAGAAAACACAAGGACAGGAACAGGCTTCCTGTACTTTACTGGAAGAGAGGGCTCACTGAAATGAGATATATGTAATGTGATCTAACATAGATGAGCAAAGGATATCATCACAGAACTATAAGTTACCCAAGCACATACATTTATGTGAAGAAACGTATATAATCATCAGGCTGAAATGTAAAATCTATTTTTAATTTTTTAGCTTAGACTAATTTAGCGAATTGTGAGATTTTTTGTGAGTCATTCTAGACTTGTGTCAGTGACAAAGTTTTACATATGGGTCACACATAGATGAAGTATGATGTACAGAAAAAGTGTATCTGCCGTTAGCAGAAGTGTGACATTCAGGGCAATGGAGCTGCTAAATAAAAAGGCATAGTCTCATGCAAGGAAGACAGAAGAACAAGAAGAGGCAATAGACACAGAGCTGCAGAGAAGACAGGGAAACAGAAGCAGTCAACAGAGAAGTTAGGGTGACATTGAGAGAGAGCGTGAGAGAGAGTGGATAAGAATATGAGAGAGTTAATGAGAATGTGAGAGAGAGCGTGAGCAAATAATAGTTTGAGAGAGCATGAGTGAAGGTGAGAAGGTTGTCTTGTTTTCCAACTCCCCTCCCTGCCCCTAATGAAAGCAGAATAAGTATACAGTCCACACATGCACAGTACAAAGTGTCAACTCAACTTGCATATCCACAACTGTGGTCACTATTATGGCTTTTATACAGCGCCCCACCCTACCCAATTATAGACTTAGTTATTGGCATACCTGGAATCTGGGTCATTGCGGGGAAACTCCAGGTAGCGGGAGCGGCACTGCGGCGCACCCCCTCCCAGACCACTTCCCCTACAAACGTTGCGTGTGTCATGTGACTGCCCACCAACATCAGCGGGACCTCCTATGCGCATTCCAGGTGTGGTTTTTGGAAATGCTAAAACCAACATTATTACGGGTCATATGATTGTCTTTATTTCCTAAGACAGTGTAGTTATTGGAACACAAAATGAATCAATTGTTGTAACCTAGCAAGCAGAAACATATTTATACTTTAGGGAACAATATATTCTACAATTACAGGAGAGCAGAACATGTAGTCCACGGTCTCAGTAGGATAACGACGACATTCAGCTATATAAATAACCACGCAAAAGACTCATATGAACATAAGATATAGGTGGAGCTTTTTCCTTTTCTTCTGAGCTAGTTCCTCTCTATTGTTTTAACTTTTGCATTCAAATGTGTCATTGTGACGGTACACTTCTATTAATACTGTTTTATTATCCTGTGTTATTTAATCATATACAAACAGAACAACATTTCTAATTAAGGATGGCTGGAGACAGTCAGAAACGGCTCAACCTTCCACCCTATTGTAAATGACATCATTGGCTCAAGCTGATCATTTAATCTGGCGCCACGTGGCCACTCTCCATAAACTCTAGTGAATTCTTTAACCTTTATACACAAAGAGAAATCAACATTGCATCAGTTTAAAAAATAAATACCATCAGAATTTGTTCTTCCTTCTATCTGTGAAAAACAGCATCCTACTGATGTGGTGCCCAGGCCTCACCTTTAATGGTAATTAACGTTGATATACTGCATGAGACAATTCATTTTATTAATAAAAAGCTATTCTGATGCCAAGATTGAGAAGTGGTGTTGTCACCATACAACCAAATGAGTGGCTCAACATTCTTGACTATGACATTGGCGATAAGGCCATGTTTTAAATGTTACACCAGGCTCACTGTGTATGTATGACAGACAACGCAATGTTACGTTAAAAGGTCTTTTCATTGTTGCTCATTATTTTACCATGGAAAAGTATTTCTAATGTCTTTCAAGTGTATCTTTTGAATTTCCACAAATTGTATTGTAAGGACCCCCTATGAATAATTGGCTAGGATAGGTGTGGACGCTCTAGGAGATGAGAGTTGCCATTGTAGTTATAGCTTAGAATTGAAACACCCTCTAGAGGCAATTGCTGTTAAAGCACATGGAGGGCTGCTAATGTTGACAATACCTATAAACCTGTGTGTGTGTATTAATTCTATTTAATTAACAACTCACAAACTGCAAAACATATTATTACTATCTATATTATTAAAATAACAATTATGTATGTAGATTAAAAAATGTCCATAGTAAGAACATCTAATCCTAATATATGCAATATATCCACACAAAATATGGGTGAGACTATCTCAGCTGAGAATAAACTTTAATTACTTTACAGTAAATCCCTGCTTCAGAGAATTTTAGATTTTAGCTCAGTTGTGCTATTGCAGTGGAAAACATATTACGCATTACCAAGTGTATTATACTGTGGTGCCCTCTCCTGGACTTTCTAAAAATAACACTTTTGATACACAATAATAGCAGATGAAGAATTCAATCCAGTTCTATCGTTCTATCGATATTAGAATGAATCTTCATTTGTTTTTATAATTTGTATGGTACATAGCACATATTATGTGGGATATGGTAACACTTTATAAATGAGTATCTCATAATATGGGTTGTTTAGCGCATTCAGTACTCATTATAGAGGGATTATGTTAAATATTACTACAATTTAACATATTTAGTATTGCACATCTTAGAATCCAGCTTTAATAACAGGGCCGTAGGAAGGGTGAGGCGAGAGAGGCACTCGCCTCGGACGCAGCTGCGAGGGGGCACACAGCCTGCCCGATCAGCAGCTGCAGCCTCCAGGACTGGTTGGGGAGAACAGGCCCCCGTGGTGAATCACATTGCTTCCGGGGGTCTCAGGCCTCCCCCCAACAGGCTGAAGACACAATTGTGTAAAAATGTACATATAAGTAGTGTTTATAACACAGATACTAAGTTTGTATGTTACAATGTGTATTCACATGTGTATTATGATCATTCACAGAAGAATATTACCTTTGTTTTAAATTGTTAGAAATGCATTCTACTGCATTAGACTTAGTATTCTTTAGACCTCGGATTCATACAAATTTTAATGAAATTTGCCAATTTTTTTAATTTGTATGAATACCCCCGAAATGAGGAGGAACCCCAAATGAAACAAATTAAATCAAATCAGAGGGCTGTGAATTTTCATTTGCATTTTTTTGCTTTTTCACTCTTTCACTCTCTTTCTCAGGCAGTCTCACATTCAAAATCACTCTCTCATGTTCTCTTACTCTCTCATGTTCTCTCATTCTTACTGTCTCCCACACGCTCTCTCACACTTTCTTTCAATGTTCCCCCACCTCTCCACCAACCACTTCCATGTCCCCATCTCCTTTTATGCAGCTCCTCTTATTCTTATTTTTTTCGGTCTTCTTTCTTTGTCGACTTGTCTCCAGTATCAGCTCCATTAACCATGCCTCCCAAAGCCTCCATGTAAACCCTCTCCCTCGATTGGAGGAACATGGGGGAGAGGCTCTCCCTGTGAGATTTGTGGAGAAAGAAAAGTGTTTCTGCACCACTCTCTCCATTATTCTGGCTTCTGGGAGTAATTCCGCAAAAGGGTGTCCACCATGTCTAAGGGAAAGCCATTCGGGGGAGAGGGTATGCATGGAGCTTCTGCCCTTTTGCGGAAGACCTCTGGGAGGCCTGGTTACAACAGTGCTGATACCAGGGAGAAGCATCTATGGTTTTACAGCAATGGGCTATCCATCTTAAAAGCATCAGAGAGGCGGGAAAAACAACCGCATTTCCGGGAGACTTGGGACCTCTGTACTAACAGATGTTACAGCTGTGAGCTATGAGGTTATACAGGTAGTCACATCACTGAAGATGTACGGGTACATTAAACAGTACATATCATACCACTGTAAAGCTCATCCAGTGCATAGGGTTTGGAAAGTTAAACAGAGATGAACTCATACATAAGAGAGCTATAGTACTGTTTAACATCACAATAAGACATATGAAAATATATTAGACAGTACATAAAAGACAAAAAGTTAAATTGATGTAACATTGCAGAACATTATTTTATACAATATATTATACAAGACTCTCACATACAGTTAGGTTTGGAACTATTTGGACACTGGCACACTGGCTTTTAATTTTTTAATATGTAGCCCCCTCCTTTTCAAGGGACAACAAGTAATTGGACAATTGACTCAAAGGCTGTTTCATGGACAGGTGTGGGCTATTCTTTTGTTTTTTTTCTTCATCAATTAAGCAGTTAAAAGGTCTGGAGTTGATTCGAGGCGTGGTATTCACACTTGGAAGCTGTTGCTATAAACTCACAACATGTAGTCAAAGGGGCTCTCAATGCAAGTGAAGCAGGCAATCAGAAAAAATTCAGAGACATAGCCAAATCAACAGTTTAGAACATTCTGAGAAAAAATAACTCTCTGATGAGCTCTGCAACACAAAAAGGCCTGGACATCCACGGAAGACTACAGTGGTAGATGATCATAGGATCCTTTCCAGGGTAAAGAAAAACCCCTGTACAACATCCAGCCAAGTGAAGAATGCTCTCCAGGTGGTAGTCATATTATTATCCAAGTCTACCATAAAGAGAAGACTTCGCAGGAGCAGATACAGAGGTTTCATCACAAGGCGCAAACCATTCATAAGCCTTAAGAGATTACACTCTGTCAAAAAAACCCAAAACATCTAAAAAAGCCATCCCTGTTCTGGAACAGCATTCTTTGGACAGATGAAACGAAGATCAGCCTGTACCAGAATGATGTAAAGAAAAAGTATGGAGAAGGCTTGGAACAGTGAACAAAGTAGAACTATAGTGAAGGGGAAAAAAGACGTTAGGCGGAAAAGTTAATGATAAATACAAACGGGGAAGCTTTGGGGGCAGAGACAAAAGGATATAGTTTAGAGAGAAGTGTAAGGAAAAATGTTTGGTGAAGAGGATCAAATAGTTTATGGGTAAATGTAAGGTGTCTAGAAGGGAAAATGATGTAGAAAGGTGGATCTGAAGAAGAAAGGAGCTTGGGCAGAAAAAGGCTTGGCTGTGAGAGGAAAAAAGGCTAGGTGGGAAAAGGCTAAAATGTTAAATGGGGCAAACAGAGTCCCATTGTCCTCCATTGAGGCCCTCCTTGTGATTTTCCTCTGTTGTGAGAGTAAAGAAAAAATGATATGCATAGTAAAAATGTTCTGTTTCTTCTGAACTGCTGCACTCTGAGACAGACTTCTGTTGTGAATTCTATTAGCTGTGGTAATGTTTGATTTTGTTCTCAAATTACATTCTTATTCTGCAATGAAATTATAAATATAGAGTAGAGCGATGAGGTTTCTTACCACAAGCGACTAATTTGAACTATCAAACGTCTTACTTTGTTGGCAGCACCACCAAATAGCCCAAACAAATATTTTCTCATCTGGCAAGGTAGTTTGTTTTCAATTGTGTTTTTGCATATTTTATTGTTTTCAAAGCCTAAACCCACAAAAGTGTTCCAATCACTCTCAACCTGTGCCAAAATGTCCCTATGGTGATGCTGGAAACAGTGGTTATTAATCAGAATGGACCATTCTTGCTGTCTGATGCTAGTGTTCAGTGTCCACATCAACGTGTCCTGTTTCACTTCTGTCTGCTTATTGCTATTTTGGATCAAAGATGGGGAATGCAAGGCTGAGCGTTTGCTAACGTGCTCCTTGTTATTATTATTTTTATTATTATTAATATTATTATTACATTTTATTTGTATATAAAGACCCCACTTCTGGCACACAACAGACAAAACTGTTGACTGTCGGGAATTAATCCATATGGAACTGTCAGTACAAACCAGACATGAATAAATAGAACTTTAAGGTGATATCTTATTTTTAAATCATGTATTAGTGCTATATTTTCTTGGAAATTATGAATTGCCATTTATTTTATGGTAACTATCATAGAAAGGTCATTAATCAGTGGTAATAAATTACACATCTGGTTGGAGTTACATTGTACAAATGCAGAAACCGAACATGACAGCTGAAAAGAACCTCTAGGTCCATCCAGTGTGCCTATTCTGCTTGCTGTAAAACCTCAAATCTCACTTGGTATCTCACACATGTCCTAATTCCCTCTCCGAATTAACCACAGCTGAGAGACTATTCCACGTATCTGAACATCCAGGAGTCTCAGCCTGTAACCTAACTTGTTGTTTGTATGTTAATAACAGGGGAATAGAGGCATCACTGCACTGCTCACAGCAGACAGTCACTACATCCTGAAAATATGGTAACATCTGCAACTGCTCCCCCTGGTGTGTAAAAATGATCACTACGCTCTAGCCCAGCAATGTAGTCCAATATTAATATATCGAAAGAGTTACCGTAAATACACATCTTATCCTAGGAAATGTGCAATTACTGCGTAACAGGATTTTGTTGGACTTTGGCTAGGATGGTTGCTATTGGCTTGTATGCCTCTGACCCCTATGTTAATCAAACTTTTATTATTATTATTATTTTATTATTTTTTAATCAACACAATGTGTTACTATTTCACCATATATTTTATTGATTGATATATAAATGCTACTCAAACAATAACCTCTCATAACTTTAGGCCTCTAGGGGCATGATATTAAAGTCTTTTTTTGAATTCATTGTTCACAGTGAGGGATGTAAAGCTTTGAAATACACTGCCTATGTAGGTAGTGATTTCAGGTATTGCAGTGGCTTTTATGAATGAACTTTGTTCTGGTGATTATTCTGGCTCACCATTAGAGTCATGAAATAATATTCCGTCATGAATGTGTCATAAAAGTGAAAAAAATAATTTTATTTACATTTTATGTAACAGTATTACGTTTTAATAGGGCACAGTGTCTTTTTAAATTTAATTTAAAATGAAACCAAAGTCTTTTGCAGCTGATTAATCTATCTGCATTCATTAGCAAATAGCGCTGACAAAGAGCGCAGCCTAATTTATCACAAAACCACAACAGATGGTTTTATTTTCACATCCAATTTGCATTAAGCAAAAATATGAATAGTTTATGTTGGTTAAAAGTGGCCACACATTCCACTTGTCAGCAGATCTTGCAAACCCTATTGCAAAAACCATACTCTGTCAATGACCTTTAGCATATTTCACAATTGTTTATTTAGAGATTTTTTTATTTAACTGCATATTTGTATTATGGAAATAACCCCTTAGTTCATTAAATTCACAAAGGTCTCACTTTTATTGATATACAATTATTATGTTTCATCAAAGTGGTTTTAGGATACCAACCAAATTATTTGTTTCTGCTGGGTGCCAAATTGTTCTGTATAAATGACTGTTAACAAAGGTGATCCTGCCTTGTGAAGTTCATGAGTAGTCTATACGCTTCCCCTTAAGGTTTGCAGAGACCAGGGCAAGGAAGGCTTCCAGATAGGGTGACCACATTTTTTTCTGCCATTCAGGGACACACTGTGAAGCAGATGAGATCACACACACAGGTGTATATTATATACACGCTTGACACCATCTGAACCAAATAAGATTATCTTGGTCTCATCGGACCCCCAGGACATGGTTTCCACTAGATTTTGGAGTGTTTCTGTGGAAAGTTTTGCCCATTCATTGCGTAGAGCATTTGTAAAGTCAGGCACTGGTGTTGGATGAGAAGGCCTGGCTCGCAATCTCTGTTCTAGTTCATCCCAAAAGGTGTTCTAGGGGATTGAGGTCAGGGCTCTGTGCGGGCCAGCCCAGTTCTTCCACACAAAACTCATCCACCCATGTCTTTTTGGACCTTGCTTTGTTCCCCTGCTATAAGGACAAAAGTATTGGGACACACCTCTTAATTATTGAACTCAGGGTTTGGGCTAGGCTAGTAAAGGAAAATCTTAATGCTTCAGCATACCAAGACAATTTGGACAATGATATTCTTCCAACTTTGTGGGAACAGTTTGGTGAAGACCCTTTGCTATTCTAGCATGACCCCGTGCACCCAGATTGCATCCACAAGTCTTGCCCAGCACCCATAATGCTCTCCCTTTTCTGCTTATGTCTGTCCTTTATGCCCATGTTTATGCCCCTTTGTTATTATCGCTCCTCTTTTTCTTTATCTCATCCCTCCTCTTTCTCTTTATATCATCTCCCCCTTTTCTCCCTATCTTTCCATTTCTCGTTATCATGGTTGTCACACTTTCACCCTGTATCCCAAGCTTATTTTACAGAAAACCCTGGGGTCATAGGCGTAAGGGGAACATGACCCTGCCAGCACTACAGGATGGTGCACATGGTATTAGGGCAGGAAAGGGTTAACTCAGCAAGGGTTAGCACGAGGTGAGAATGCACAGGGAACGAGGGGGAAGTCACAAGGAACGTGACTGTAGGGGGAAGGGGACAGGGCTATAAAGCCCCTCTAAGCACACGTGCAAGGGGCAATTACTGAACACCACAGGAGCAGTTTCCTGCCCGCCCTCCCTCTTTTTTGTCTTTTGGCTGTGTGTTTCTGTGTTGGCTGTGTTTTTCTTTCCCCCTTTCCCTCCCTCTTTTTGCAGGATCTGTTTTCTTTGCGGTTGGCGGAGGAGTTCCCTGGAGAAGTTTGAATGATAATGGGAGTGGCAAGTTGATGGTTTTGGTTAGAGGTTAGAGTTAATGCCCTCCCTGTACAGGATTAACCAAAGCGTTAAGGTGGAGCTCCCCTATCCGACCCACGGTCGCTTGGGCGATTGTGGTATCCGGCGGAAGGGGTAGAGTGAAGCCATTGTTTGTGTTTAGGTTGGGAACCCTCAGCTGTTTGTACACAGGTGTACAGAAGACTGTATAGTATTTATACAGAAGTTATTATTAAAGTGTTTTTACAATAATTTATAAGATGTTAAATAAAGTTATGTCGAGACATTTGTTAAATAAATGTCTCGGCCTTTTCTAAATCCAATCCTGCTGGTGTCTGTCTCTTATTTCGGGTTTGAGAAATGGGGAACCTCCTGGGTATGGGCAGTGCAAGGGTCATGT
>VKOC01047152.1:0-45853 GCA_009364415.1 Spea multiplicata
AAAACTGGACCCATTATCTTCCCTCCTTCCATCTTCACTCCACTATCACCATTAACACCATTAACAATCTCACCTACTAACCTGGACTGGATTTTTCAAATGAAATCGAGGGACATTTTTTAAAATTTGGCAAATGGTAAAAAAGCATATTTTCTTCAAACTATAAATGCAGTGTATTTGGTATGTGTTTATGAAGTGATTGTATGATATATAATTTAGTTCTCACATTTTGGCCATGAGATAAAAAATACTTCTTTTGGGCAGATTGAGAGTATCATGGGCCTGGTACTGAGGATTAAAATAGTCAGAATCTAAACTCCTCAGCATCAATGTGTACTGGATAAAGATAGCATCAGTGCGGGGCAGATAATAAAGGATAGAATCTTATGTGATGTAATTGGTAGAACATCAGTACACAAAAAAACACGGGACGCCTGAAGCCACAATTTAGTGCCAATAATCCTTTTCAATAAAATATGCAGATTAAAATATATTAAATAACACAAAACCTTTACTTTTCCTCTCATTGATTTCTGGGCCTAGAAACCATACCAGAACAGGCTCTGCCACACCGACACCCAAACACACACCAGGCCCGGCTCTGCCACACCAAGAGCCAAACACACACACCAGGACCGGCTCTGCCATACCAAGACCCAAACACACACACCAGGACAGGCTCTGACACACAGACACACACACAAGGATAGAGGTTGCCACACCGACACCAAGACACACACACCAGGATAGGCTCTGCCACACCAACACCCAAAAACATGCATACCAGGACAGGCTCTGCCACACCAACACCCAAAAACGCACATCAGGACAGGCTCTACAACACCGATACCCAAACACACACACCAGGACAGGCTCTGTCACACCGAAGCCCAAACAAGCTTGTGAGCAGGGTCCTCTTCACCTAATGTATCGGTTTGTCATAGTCTGTCAATTCTAGTCTTGTCATAGCCCTTGAATATATGAATTGTATTAAGCACTGCATGAATTGTTGGTGCTATATAAATGAAAGATAATTATAATAATAATAATAAATTCAGTGATTCCTCAGACCCACCTTCGCTCACACTCTCAAAGTCTCTCTCATTCTTGTTCACTCTCTCTCATGCTCGCTAAATGTTTTCCTACCTTGTTTGCCAACCATTTCTGCTTCTGCCAACCACTTCTGCACCTTCTTCCTTATCTTCTTTTTGCATCTTATTCTTCAATCTTTAATCCTTAATCTTCTTTCTTTGTCCGTACCTCTCCGGACATAACCCGGCATCTTCAGCCAAAATGGCGGTGCTACAGTGACCTTCTCAATCCTCCAATCAGGGAAGAGGACATCAACCAAAGTGCCAACTGAGGGCAATAAGGTGGCATTTGCAGTTACGCCCTCTCCTGATCCTCCAATCGGGGCAGATGACATCACTGCAAGCGCTGCCATATTGCCCTCAGTTCACATGAGGGCAATATGGCAGCACTTGCAGTGACGTCCTCTTCCTCGTTTGGAGGATCTGGGTGTGCCGCCATTTTAGCGGAAGTTTGAAGGTTATGTCCGAGGAGGTGCGGACGAAGTAAGAAGATTAAGGATTGACGATTGAAGATGGAATAGAGAAGAGAAGAAGAAAATTCAGAAGAAGATGCAGAAGAAGAAACAGAAGGGGAAGCGGTGGGCAGAAGTGTAAGTGGTCCACAGAGTAGGAATGGAAACATATAGAGAGCGAGAGAGAGTGTGAGTGAATGACGAATTTCATACCTGAATAAAAAATGCCCCTGAATTTTCAGCCACACCTAATGGACAGGGAACGAAAATCGTTGACCGAAAATGAATGGGCCAAAAATAAACCAAATGACTTGTCCGAATGTTTTTTGGTCCATTTGCACATGTCTATTGCTCAGTAGTAAATCTTTCTAATGTAGTTCCCTAATGGAAATTCGAGCACCATCTGTGTTTTGTGCAATTTTAGAGAACTACTACTAATAGTTGTGACAAAACTGCATAGCTAATACTAGCTTACAGAAATGTTTATAGGAAAACTGCAGATTTTCTATGTATATTGAATCTGAAGTGCAAATAACCACAACTATGTCACCATATAGAACCATATGCATAGCACTTGTGATAAGCAAACATTAGATCCCAACCCCTATAAATATTTCCATGTTTTGATGCTGCATGGTGTTTATAATTGTGCATAGTGCTTAAAAATACTTCATTGTTCTGAAATTAGTTTTATGTATTTATAGTTTAGAAAACAAAATGGTTCCACTGGGGCTCGAACCCAGGACCTTCTGCGTGTAAAGCAGACGTGATAACCACTACACTATGGAACCTAACATGTACGGCAACTGAAGAATCTCGCACAGCTACTTCTGCCGCGACTCCTCACACTAGACCAGTTTCCATATTTTGTTTTGTTTTGTTTATTTTGGTAACCACAGAAAAACTCTAACAATCTCTCCTTCTCAGAAGTCTTGCACGAAAAGATTTCAAACGTTTGCTGTTTCGGAGTGCGTCATGGACATAAAAATGATTACGTACCTTTTCGTTACTAAGGACAATAATAAGCGTAATCAAATTTGCGTCATACCGCCTGATACTGCAGTACTCCCTTCTCATTCAATCATGCTAATAAGGATTTAGTAAATAGCAGCGTGAGGTGCAATTTCTTAAATAGAACAAACGGTGGCGCTCACATAGCCCGTGTCGTCCTAAAGAGGTCGATGCGAAACGGAAGCTTTGACGAACTACAATACCCATGATTCCCGAGCAGCACTAGTCTTGTAGTGAATCATGGGAGTTCAAGTGTCGGCATAAGTCAGTCCAAGAGAGTAAAAATTATTAATCATAAAACACTAAATTACCTTAAAATGAATACACCGCACGGTCTTCTAGTACCAAATTGTGAAATAGAGCTAATATTTAATTAATAAAACATTAGTTCCACGGGAAGCTATTGCTGCAATACGTTTTGTTGTTTAAACAAAAACTGGTGAAAACTTTGCCGACTTGTGTTTTCAGTTGTGCTTTTTCTGAGGTAACATATATTCCAAAAAAGCAAAGAGGGTCAGTTATGTACATCCTAAGTGTCCCTGGCAAGGCAGGGCAGTCTCCCTTCGGGACCCCAATTCATCTGTCACTCTTACCTGAGGTTTGTATAGGAAATGTTATTAAATTCAATTGTAGAAATATTTTTACCACCCGACACGCGTCTTGCCGGGTATTTAGTATTTAGTCATGATAAAGTATTTTGTTATAGCATGCATTTAGATTGGATTCAGTTCCATTCTTTCTCAAGTAGGTGGCATCGTTGTCAGTTTATCTTATGAATGAAACTTTGAGTACTTTATACCCTCAGATTCCATTAAGAATTTGAAGTGTGGCTTATGCTTCATTGACTAAATTTAGCATGCAAGCTCAATTTCAGTTCCTTCCACCAAACATACATGTATATTGTACCACTTTCTCTTTTTTTTCGTCTTCTTCTTCAAAAAGCTGTAGGTATAATACCTTAAGTAAGCAAATGAGCCTGGCAGCAGTAATGTAAGATAATTACATCTCCTGGGATCGGAGCGAAAGTCACAGCTGGTTAATTCTCCCTTGTGTGATTTCTGTTTGATTAAAATTAATTTTGTTAGCATGAATTATACCTGTTTGTACAACGCTCTGCCGGTGTGTCTGGCCCTTCTTATACATCGCTTTGTACCCTTTCTCCATATAATATTTTCCAAAATATTGCAGGATTATGAAAAAAGGAACTGCTATGCCATCGGCAGCAACTTCCTGCCAGCTTACTTTTGGTATAGTTTGTTTAATAATACTAAAATATATATATATACCATCATAAGGAGACTATGGAAACTAATTATGATTGCGCCTTGTGCCTCAAAAAAATAAATCCCAGGTCACTTTTTGACTACAAGCTCCCTAGTGGTTGTTAAAGTAGGGTGATCCCATGTTTTCTCGGGGCTTTTGTTTTGTCAGTGTACTTATTTTGGAGATGTAAGGGGCTATCTTACCCTATTGTGATACTGTGATCTGTGACAGAACTATCAATATGCTTCCCCTTGTCCTTTACCCACCCATAAATGGCAAACATCATTGGATGATGGAGGTAGCTGCAGAGCTGCAGCTTCTACCTCAGTGTTTTTTTTATAGAATCCACACACAGAGCACCTTAATATGCATTCCTGTTTATTGCGGCTGTGCGTAAACTATACTGTTAATGTAATCAGACAGCATCACATAATGTAGTGTTCCAGTGTATTTAATGCATCCTGACACCACCAAGTAATACAACATTATAGGTAGTGGTAAGGAAAATTTCAGACAAAAATCCTGCAGGGATTTCTGTATGAACCACTTAAATCTGCCAGTCAGAAAATTGTCCAGGGGTATAAAAAAATATGTAAAAAAAAAAAGCACTGAATAATGCAACATTACTAATTGGACCACTTGGCCATTCAAAATTCAAAGCCTGTTTATGTATGACAACTAATGACAATGTTTAAAAAGGATTACGTGTGTAGCTTATTTGGTATTCATGTGTTTTGCCTATTAAATAGATCTCAAAGTAGTCACATGAGCACACGGATACAGCCAATTATTTCTGAGCATCCTTTCGTTTGGGTTGTCTCTCTCTCGTCTCCATGAGTTAATGTACAGGATGGATAGCGTTAACCGTAGCTCCATGGAATAAATAGAAAAAAAACCTTCTGATATTGAGACACCATCTGCTGCAAGGCTCATGTTGTTAAGCTTTTGAGACAACACAGCCCAGCGTTCTCCGGCATTTCATAACACAGATGTTATCAGGTCTGTGGGCAATCTCTTAGCAGCCAGTGTGTTATGTTGAATGCAATTTCAGCAATATTTCAGTATCTCAACTGAATCTCCTTCAGTGGACTAAATAGATCTCGAAGACAAAATACTTCTTTCAGACATTTGCTTCTCATGCGTCTATTTCAGGGTTGGGATGAATGCAAGACTGGATATAAGTTCCCTTTTTTCTTCTAAGAAATATGGATCAAATGAATTCACCATTACTGAAACAGGTATGCTGTTGATTGCTTACAGATGGAAGTTACCTAAGCCAAATGTTTTTATATATATATAAAGCACTAATGTGTTTTTCAGCTATTTATCAAAAGAAGTGTCAGTACTGATATAGTGCATATGCAAAATGTTTTATCTAGAATCAGGTAATTTGGCAACAGAAAGAACTATTGAAGCTTCTAGATCACCCACCCTCAAACCTTGTCTTATATTCAGGATTGCCTTAAGCATTCATGTTTAACCTGTTTAGCCCTCCTTGATGTTCCACGCCATCAGGAAATAGAGAGGTATATAAATAGACAACCTATAGTGATGGTATGTCTTCTGTAGCAGTGTGCATGTCTGTGCATTGATACTGAATGGCTCCTTCTGCAACAGACTGCCTTGCAACCAAAACAGAACATGGGAACTAATGGTGATGACCCAACTATGTCATGCCATTCCTGTGATTGGCTAATCACAAGAATCACATGCTTCTGAGGTTGTCATTTTCTCACACTCCATTGTGAGCGAGACAGGGTGTTGTTTAAGTATTTTATAGCTCCTTCTAGTGAGAGTGTCACACAGTCTTCTGCTTTCATTCCACCACAAAAAACTGCCATTAAACTAACAGCCAGATTGATGTATTGTACTGTGCAGTGTTAATCAGACCCACTATGTTTTTTAGAGTTAGTTTTGGGGGAGTTGGGTGGTTCAAGTTATTTCTATGTAGGTTGGAAGAAAAATAGTGAAAAATAGTGAAACATAGCACCCTGATAACCTATTGAACACTTTTTGTTGTCATCCTAAATAAAGACATCCATCCATCCCAATAGGCTGACACCTAGGTGCCTGCAAACATGGTGGTTCTCCCTTGTTCATGGCAGCTCCTTGCATCAAAAAGACATGTTTCTGTCTGTGATCTAATAACTTATTTAAAACTATTTTTAGATGAGAGCATTTACCCAGACTCATTTTATGGAAAGTGCGAGTAATGGAACCCCACTGGCCTGCTGGAAATAAGTAAAAATGTTTTTAGCTTTGATCCTGCTGGTGGACATTATCAAAAGCTACCAATTGCCTTTGATATTTAGCAAAACACCTGTCCTTGATATCCATCTACTTCCAGCAGGGATGACTAGAGATGACTCTCCTAGAAGTGACTTGTAAAGCATCTCTCTAACTTATTTTAATAAGTCTGCACCCAATAGCATAATATCTGCATTGATGCAGTTAAAATTATGGTTAATATCCAGGCAATATTTGCCTTCCAGCAGGTTAAGGTATGGGGTCAAGCTTTTCACTTTGTGAAAGTGAGGTAGTGTACAGTACACCATCTCCTTTCACATTTAAGAGGATGGGGGACTCTCTTATATCTTATACCTGATGCAAGAGATGAAAATCATATATTTTCCAACAATATCATAGTAAGATAGTAATTTAGACCTAAGTCTTTTAATGGCAACCCTTCTACCTATCCTTCCTGCTTTTGATCCAAAAGAAGGCAAATAACAAAAACCCAACTAAGCTATTTTTTTGGATTTTGCATTTAAGGAGGAAAACAGTGTTCCTTCTTGAAAAGGCAATCGGAATTCTCCTAGGATCAAGAAGCTCTAAAATATTAATGTTATATTCTATTTATAGAATCTATGTTCTGCTTTTCTAAAAAAAAACATCCAGACCCATTTTGGAGTAATCCATTTTATTTGGTAGCACCACCTCCTTGGCAGTGAATACCTTTATTGCCCTTACTGTAAAGAATCCCTTCCTTTTTTTGTCTATGAGATCCTCGCTCGGAGGATGACCTCTGGTTCTTTGTATATTTCTGTGAATGATCAGGTCACTGGAGATGTCTTTATATTGGCCCTGCACATATTTTTACAATGTTATAATATACTCTCTAAGATGCTGGTTTTCTAGCGTATATAGATGCAACTTTTTTAGTCTCTGTAACCTTTTTCTAGTTCCATAATGACCTTTTTAAAGACTGGTACCCATTGCACCACATATTCAAGGTGAGGTCTTACCATTGACTTATAAAAAGGCAAGATAATACCCTTCTCCTGTGAATCAATAACCCGTTTTATACATGCCAATATCCTATTGCACCATGCTCATACTGACTTTTAATTGTAATCTGACTAAAGATCATTAACAAAAATGGAAATCTATGGAGGATGCAATGCAACTTCCAAACACTGGGGGCTGCTGGTGCACAATAGTATACATACTCCTGCATAATCATTAGCAATCTTTTCAATCTGGAAGCACCACATGCAAATAAGGTAAAAAAAAGAATCACCTTTTGCCTCTATATCCACTTTATACATGGATCCCTTAAAAGTGATTGCCCGCTGTACAAGACAGCCTTTAGACATGTATAAAGCGGATATAGAGCGAAAAGGTGATTATTGTTGACCTTATTTGCATGTGCCTACCCAGAATCCCTTGTGGTTGTGACAGCACCATGAGATTTCTGAGGGAAAAACAAGCCTTCTGGCTTGTCTGTAGATAAGTGTTTAATAATGCTTCTACTACAATCTGGATGAATTGGATTGATTTTAGTTATTTTGGATTTTTGACTGGCCCTTTCTTTGATCTAAATAGGAGTGTCATCGGCATTGCGGGATTCAATTACATAAAGCAGTGCAACCAAAAATAAAATATAGAAAATACTTTATTATATCATAGACAAATATGTCACCAAGGATGTTTTAGTGTGAGTGTGTATGTGTAATTTTGTAAGTGTGTTAGAGAGAGTGTCTGTTATGGTGAATGTGTTAATGAATGTGTGGGTTTGTATGTTTGAGTGTGTGTTAGTGTCCTAGTGCATATATTAGTTAGCAGGAAAAGGGGCCAGGGGGCCACTCTGCTTTACCTGCCCAGGCCAACAGGTGCTAGCCCTCCCCTACGTATAGCACATATCAATCCTGTGTCTTTAGGTAAGATAAGAGAGGTTTAGTAGGAAGTTCTCTTCTTGCTCCTCCCGATATATATAATCAGACAAACAGGTCATGGGGGTGCAGCTAAGGCTTGGCTACTTGATAGTTGCAGCACATCTTGCATCCCTTATAAGTAGACAATTATTGTATTTATGTGTAATAGGAGTGGGGTGGAAGGTTGATTGGTAAAGGAGTAGGGGTGATATAGGCAGGTAATGCAGAAAGAAAGAAAGGAAGAATGAAAGGGTTGTGGTTTTCCTATATTTAGTGCAAGTATGTTATTTTTTGAGGCCTCTGAATAGAGAATGGCAACATGCGACACTGACAAACAGGCAATTGGCGAGTTACTTTATTTACTTTTTTATCATTTGCCATATAATTACTTTCATAACACTTACATTTTGCAACAACTGTATTAGGAGATGGAAACTTGTTGTTACATAAAAAAAATGTAAGGGTGAGCAGGTGGTGTTGTGATGCACCAGGAATAGCCAGTACAATGCTAGGTTGTATAGCAAGGATAAAAGGAAAAAAAATAAGTACTAAGGACACTTTATATGTCATTGGAGAGGGCTCATTTTAAAATGATTTTAAAAAAAAACAATTTTAACAAATTTAAAGCACATTCCACCAAAATGGTTTTACTAACAAACAATACCGTAGTATGTACACCCTAGAAGGGAGTAGGGAAACAAAAACTAGAAGGCATGGTTTAAAGTTGGAAAGTGGAAGGCTGATGGATAATGTGAGAAGTTCTATTTTACGGAAAGAGTGCAAACACTTTTAAGGAATTAAAGAATGCCTGAGATGTGCATAGTACTATGCTACAGAACTAATACGCAGAAAGTGATTCAAAAGGGAAGACCAGATCTGTCAGCTGGTCCTTTTCCGCTGTAATCTATAATATATATCTATGGAGTACGCGTTCCTAATGCAAATCTTAGGTTACATATGGATTGACTCTATAATTTTATTCATTTACAACTAAAACATTGGTAATATAAGAGTGTGGGACAATGATGAAGCACAAACAATGACTCACTGCTTTGCTTGAATAATTATTTTGGGAATAGGCATTCCCTGTAGGTATAACAGAATTGTATGCCAGAAGGTGAGCAAAGATGGAAAATGACAGTAATCGATGTTAGGCTGGCCCGCCTTCACAGCAGTTATCCCATATGTGCATGTTGTCTGCAGTATTAGATTCTGTAGGTATTGACACTATATTATAACACTGTTTTATATAGCGCAGTCATATTCCACAGCGCTGTACAATGGGTAAACAGTACATAACAAGTAGTGAATAACATTTTGATTTACAGAAACAAGAGGTAAGGAGGGCCCTGTATACAAGCTTATAATGTATACAAAACTTGAAGATGGTGTATATTTTTTTATTAATTTTAGTCATCCTAGGCCTTAATTGAATGGTAATAATAATAGCATATAGGTGGTCCAACACTTACATAATTTAAAGGCGATATAACATGAAGTGATGCCTTGAGTTTGATTTCCTTATAAAGATAACCAATACAATGGTAATCAACATATTAATTAATACAACTGTATAAGACTATACAGTAGACTATACAGTGCACTGTCCAGCACAGTGTGCTGTTAAATAAAGCATATCACTTTATACAGTAAAAACCCTTAATTTAACACACTGGTCAGAATTTTATATGAAAGATAACATTGGACAAAATATTTAATAATGAAAAGGAAATATGTAAGATTGCGCCATGATGAATATTGCTATTAGGGCTGAAATGGAGGCATACTGTGAATGGCTATAACCAACCTGAACTTAATGGCTCCCTGTAGTGGCCAGAGATTATTACCTCTTCCAGTAATTTCTCTGTTAGTTGTGTCGCTCATTCCACTCTGGAGATGAAGCAGCTCTAGGATAGCTATACCACTGGTTCTCTTCCATGCACTGGCACTGGTACCACCACCATTACTAACACTCTCATGAAAAGGGAAAAAAAACAACACTAGGACCACTACTACATCACCTGATCCACAATGCCGTAATAAATTAGTTTGAGAGTTTAGAAGATGGGCACACTGCAAGGTGTAAATTGTGTCATAAGGAAGGAAGGCTGGGTAAGGTGTTAAGACATCTCACCAGTTCTGGTATGAACCGACACCTACGTTCACATGACCAATTATTTTAATTTTTTGAATGTTTTGCCTCAAGGGGCTGGATGTGCCTATCTGCCAGGGCCTGCCCAGACAACATGCTACTGCTGCTGTTACTCTAGTCTACTTCCTTATTCTGGGGTGGTCTTATTTTTTTTAACAACTGAAGGAAATTCAGTCCTGCGTCAGGGGGCTGGATGTGCCTTTCTGCCAATGCCTCTCAAGGCATCATGCTTTATTGCTGCTTTTGTTACTCTATCTCCTTCTCTGGGGTAGTCATTTTTTTAATGTTTCCTAATACTGAGGAAGTTCCATCCTATACCAAGTAGCTGGTTTTCTCTGTCTGTCATTGGTTGCCCTATGTTCTGTCCTGCCTTTGCTGTTGTGGCTCAGTCTCCTTCCTTGCTCTGAACAATCCATTTTCCTAATATGAGGGAGGTTCAGTTATGTAGCTGAGTGCATCTGGCTGACAGTTCTTGGCCTGCCCTGTGCCCTACCCTGTGATTCTATGCCCTTCTTTACTCTGGGGGGATCAAATCTTCTTTTCTGTACCATTGGGAGAAGAATCAGTCTTGTGGCTGCACGTGCCTGCCTGCCTGCCAGTGCTTGCCCTGCACTCTGCCCTGTGCACTGCCTCTGCTACCACTGCTCCACCACTTTCCTTACTTATTTTTATTCAGTTCAATAGTTTTCTAGTTTTTTGCCCATTGTATTCAGGTAATGCTTTAAAATCACATCTTTTCTGTAAATAAAATGGTCCCTTTCAAATTAAAACAGCTCTTCTATAATCTAATAATTCAGGTAGATACTTCAGCTTCTGTATAAGCAAAGCTAGAGCAGAATAACTGGATTGTTGTACCTGGGCTCTGCTAGTGCATTCTTCTGATATAATGTCAAACAAATGACTTTTTTTCTAACCATTACAATGAAGTGGGGATAAATATGCACAAATAACTGTAAACATCTGTGTTTTTCATTTTTTAACTATTTAATATTTTTACTGTCTAAAACTAGGCAAGAACATGTTCTATGCCTAAGTGGCTGCAACCAGTTTTACTTATCAACAGGATGATTTCATGTATTCCCCAGGCTCCAGTAAGGGCTAATTATTATTATTATTTATTGATCGATGTAGTGCCACCCTATTCCCCAGCGCTGTACTATGAGTAAACAAGACATAACAAGCATCACATAACACTTTAGACACACAGAAACAAATGGTGAGGAACATGCTGTTTGCACTTCCCACAACCATAAAGGCTTCATGGGCCAGTCCTTATTCTCCAAAATGGCTGGCCCAAGACCCTTTCTGAGACATGGCCCAGCAGGGTGCAAGAAGTAAGCCTCCATGAGGACATGCAAGATGAGTGTAGTGTTTGTATGTGTTGTTATGGGGCATAGTTTTTATGTGGCCAGAAGGTCACAGCCCTGGCAGGCTCTGACGAATACTTGGCAGAACAGAGCTGAGACATTTTCCTCTTTCCTTTTATCCCAGCCATCATCCCTATAGAAGTTTTACAACATGCACCCAAGGTGCCTTATCAGGATCGTCTTTATGCTTGATAACAAAAATGTAAGCACCTAAATGCTGATATTAGAAGTCAACATTTTCATGTCAAACTTTGGTATTCAATGCTATAAATAGACCCTACATATGAAACAAGGATTAGAAAAATACAAACTCACACTGTGCCTATATGGACAGCAGGCACCAAGCATATAATCTACAATGTACATGAATTATGATGTAACGGCCAGCAGATGTTTCTCTTGCAGTCTGGTTTATAAGATCACTGTCCTCATCATGTGATGTTTTCATAACAAGCTTTAATAATCCCAACAGTCCCTTTGAAACCATGCTCCGCTAATCCATGTAATTTAATTTCTTGTTCTTCTTCCTTATGTGCAGGCGACGCACCGCCCTCATTGATATCAATGACAGAGTCAGTAAGGTTAGTGATACAGCTGTGAAGACTGAAGCTCAAGCAGTTACAGAGGAGTAACATCTGCATCTGCAAACATCAAATGAAATCACATAACACAACAATAACTGTGATCTGAAGCTATGGGATGTGGAACATCAGTAAAAACTGAAAACCAAACCAAGAAGTCTGAAAAAGGTAAGTGGTCCATGCATATTGAAGGTGCTTTTCTACCTAATTTGTTGCATTGAACACCTTTGTAACAATGCAGCACCTTTCTTGTTCATAATTTTTGCTGGGGTAGCTTGTCACATGATTTAAAATATGCCATACAAGTTAAAAAGGGTTCTTAAACAAATTTGTGTTGTTTTACATTATTACATTTTACAGAAAAAAAATAAAATGCCAGATCTGATAATGTTTCTTTGCACATTACAGAATACAGTTGGGAAATACATAGTGGGATATATATCATTAGACAATGATATTAAATGAAGCTAATGCATAAATTAGAATAAAATCAGAGAAATGTCATACTGTATGAAGTTCAGGTAATGCGACAGGAATCCTTTGTCCATGTTTAATCTAGCATCCTTAGTGCATCGGGACCAATATCATCATAACAACAATATTTTTTTTCATAAATATATATATTTTTTTCTCATAGTTTTTTCGTTTTGTATTTTTTCCTCCGAGTTTTTTAGATTTGTATATATATATATGTTATACTGTATATACCCTATGTAGTTATTAATATCTTCTCTCTGTCATGTTTGAAAATAGCAATAAAAGCAGCCATCCTGATACAGAGGTGGTATCGATTCTACACAGCCCGACTGGAAATGAGAAGGCGTTATTCACTCAGTATATTTCAGTCCATAGAATATGCAGAAGAACAAGCTCAACTTCAGGCAAGTATTACTGTACAGTTTTAAAATCTCATGTGCCTGCAAGGTCATTGAACACTTATGTAGTGTTAATTAGCAGCTCCTACAGTGCAGTGCAACCTGCTATCCTTCTTGACAATTAAGCGTACTGTTCTGCAACTAACAGCTTATCTAATTACTTATTACCAGGCACTACATATGTATGTGTTATCATACCCTAAGCTTATTTTGTGCAAAATTATCATCCTGTGCTTGCACCATAATATAGTGTCAGTACCGATTTCTCAGTTTGCACCGGGGCCCCCGCCCATTTACATCCAAATCAGGATACATTTATGGACTGTATAAACCAGGGATCCCCAAACTCGGCCCTCCAGCTGCTGCAGGACTACATCTCCCATAATGCTCCTTCAGCTAAGGGGCTGGCTGAGGAGTATGGGAGATGTAGTCCTGCAGCAGCTGGAGGGCCGAGTTTGGAGATCCCTGGTATAAACAATAGACTCTCAGTTTGGTGGTACCCTTTCAGTGTTAACAATTACTTGGTAGGAGCATAGTTTAGTGTTTCTTGTACTTTTTCTACAACACTGAGTTTCACCAAAAGTAAAATAATGGGTGCTTAATGAGAAGGGATCATTTAGATAATGGGTAAATTAAGATGTAAACATCACATAGGTTAATTTGGTATACTGGACTGTAGATTATTAGATATTGGAGAGTAATGGGTCCACTTAGTAATATATATATATATATTTTGCTTTTAACTGGCCCTATATGTTATTCCACCAGCTCTCCAACTTTTTTAACTTTATGATGGATCACTTTGCGCAAATAAATGGGCAAGGACCAGGTAAGACTTGAGAAAATCACATATATTGCTTAAAAAAACTCATTTTTTTCCAGGTGTCTGAGCAAAGATACATAAAATTATTGAGAGATATTTTAAAGTTCATTACAGAGCTATATGTAATAATAATTATAGAACATCGGTCCAGCTGATCTGGTACTGCAATCTTGAGCATTTTGCAGCTGGTTCCAATATCTGATATTATCTATCAGTTGGAAAATTAATTATGTTTTCCTTAATATGAACCCACCAGTACCAGAAGGAGACTTAAGATGTGCACAGTTATTTTGGTTCTTCATATTGTTTAGATTGTCTATTAAAGTGAATTGGGTGAAAGCAATTTCACATAATGGTAAAATATCCCTGAAATTAGTGTGCATTACAATATTGCATGTGCCGCCTGTGCACATCGCATGTGCCACCTGTAAAATCCAGGCTATCAATTAAAGCAAGTCTCATAGACACATGCTTCTGTAATGATAGCTACTTTATACAGTTAACTGAAGTATGTTGAAGAATTTCAGAAAAAAAAACCTGATCTAATTTTTTAGACTTGATATCTGATATATTCAACTCAAAAGAAGGACAGAAGCAACATATGGACTATGAAATGGTTGATGTTCCTGACACCTATGATGGCCCTCGACTTTCATTTCCTCTGACTGTGTCTGACACTAACAGTCTCCTGGGTGCTTTTAAGCAGGAAAAGGTATTTATGATCATGACGGGACCCTTAATATTTGTTATACTATTTTGCATGTAAATGTAAAATTAAAAGGTGTCTACTTGTGTCACTTTTATGTAGAAACATAACATCTGTTTGGAACAAAAACAAAAAGGGAAAATGTTAATTATATGTAATAAATGTATTCACTATAATTGGTTATGTTTTTTATATCTGTGTTTCAGCAACTTCATGCCCGATATGTTTTACAATTGTTTCATGAAACTAAGAAATTTCTCAAACAAATGCCAAATGTTGTTCATGTATCTTCATCATATTCTAAGGAGATAACAATTTGTGGTGAGTGGTATCTGTAGCAGCTACACACTATTATGCAAAGGCAGCAATTTATACTCTGTATAGGTTTAACAGAAATGAATGCCATTAAAATGTAATTGTAATTGGTATAAACTACTACAAAATGTATACAATATATTTTAGAAATAGTATAAAACAGAATAAAGTACATATGTGTAGCCAGGTTATAACCAACATTTATACTTAACTTATATATACTGTAGGCAAGGCTATGTCAGTTGCTCTTTTTGACTTTTTTTATGTGCATACAAATTGAAAATTTGGCAAATCGTACAAAGCCACGAAAACTAGGCCAGACCCCCACGAAGCGGACGAAAATTAAGCAAAAAGCCCATTCAAAATTTTCATCCCTAATTCACACTCTCATCCCTACCCACTCTGCCGACCACTTCCACTTCTCCTGACCGCTTCCACATCTTCTTGTTCTTCATCTTCTCTCTCTTCTCTTTCATTCTATATTTTTGGCTGCATCTCCACTGACATAACCTGGAGCAAACGTCCACCAAAATGGCAGTACTTCTGGGGACGTCCCCTCGCCTGATGTTCCAATCGGGTGAGAAGATGTCACAGAAAGCGTAGCCATATTGCCCTAATGTGAATTTCCACCAAAATTGTGGCAGTTTCAATGAAGTCCACCCACCCAATTGGAGGGTTGGGCGAGAGGACTTCACCGGAAGCGCTGCCATTTAGGAGGAAGTTCGCGCCAGTTATGTCTGCAGAGATACAAACAAAGATCAGAAGTGGTCAGCAGAGAAAGTAAGGAAACATTTAAAGAACGTGAGATAGTGGTGAGATTTTGAATGAAACGTGTAATTATCGTCCACTAGCAACAAATAAAATGCCCCTGATTTTCATCTTAATCAAGGGCAGGGAATCTTATAATTGCTCATATTAACGGAATTGCCCAAAGAGTGAAATGAAAATTTCATCCAAAATCGTTTTGGCCCATTTGCGTCTTTAAACATTAGCAAGGAACAAGTCCAATGAGTTTCTGCTGCAGAAAAAGATCGGTTGACCCTGTCCAATGCATAGTTAAATCAGTGAGTAAATATTCCAACTCAACCCTTCTTGGTGGAGATGTTTACTAGGATTTGCCCTTCATAATACGTGTTGCATTTGATGAGGAACTGCAGTTCTCCTGTAGACTCACAGTTTAGCAAATAAAGTAGATATCTTACTCATTACACCGCAGTAATAGAATATGAGAACATTGTATATAGGAGTGCATCATTTAGATGTAAGACCTACTTATTTCACACAGACAGTGTTCTGCATGTCATTTAATTAAATCTGTTTATAATACCTAGGTGACCTACATGGAAAGTTGGATGATCTTTTGCTAATATTCTACAAGGTACGGAGCTTTTGTAGACAGATATTTTTTTTATTTTTTTTTTTAAGTTAAAATACTAGTATATAAATTAAGAAACAAATATCAATTATTAATGTTTTTGTGAATATGTTTTGCAGAATGGTCTTCCTTCACCAGAAAATCCTTATTTGTTTAATGGAGATTTTGTAGACCGAGGAAAGAATTCAGTTGAAATATTGATAATACTCTTTGCATTCCTTCTTGTCTATCCTAATCATTTACATTTGAACAGAGGGAATCACGAGGATCCCATCATGAACCTAAGGTAATACAATCTTAGCTTTTATTAAAATACCTATTACTATTACTAAAATGTCCAAATCTGGTCAAGTTCACCAGAGCTTCACAGGTTGCCACTGGAGTCGTCTTCCACTCCTCCATGACGGCATCACGGAGCTGGTGGATGTTAGAGACCTTGCGCTCCCCCACCTTCCGTTTGAGGATGCCCCACAGATGCTCAATAGGGTTTAGGTCTGGAGACATCCTTGTCCAGTCCATCACCTTTAGCGTCAGCTTCTTTAGCAAGGTAGTGGTCGTCTTGGAGGTGTGTTTGGGGTCGTGATCATGTTGGAATACTGCCCTGCGGCCCAGTCTCCAAAGGGAGGGGACACTTGTCTTTGTACCCCTCACCTGGTTGCCGCCAGACACGCTTGACACCATCTGAACCAAAAAAGGTTATCTTGGTCTCATCGGACAACAGGACATGGTTCCAGTAATCCATGTCCTTAGTCTGCTTTCTTGTGCGTCATCTTTAGAAGAGGCTTCCTTCTGGGATGACAGCCATGCAGACCAATTTGATGCAGTGTGGGGCGTATGGTCTGAGCACTGACAGGCTGACCCCCACACCCCTTCAACCTCTGCAGCAATGCTGGCAGCACTCATACGTCTATTTCCAAAAGACAACCTCTGGATATGACGCTGAGCACGTGCACTCAACTTCTTTGGTCAACCATGGCGAGGCCTGCTCTGAGTGGAACCTGTCCTGTGAAACCGCTGTATGGTCTTGCCCACCGTGCTGCAGCTCAGTTTCAGGGTCTTGGCAATCTTCTTATAGCCTAGGCCATCTTTATGTAGAGCAACAATTCTTTTTTCAGATCCTCAGAGACTTCTTTGCCATGAGGTGCCATGTTGAACTTCCAGTGACCAGTATGGGAGAATGTGAGAGCGATAACACCAAATCTAACACACTTGCTCCCCATTCACACCTGAGACCTTGTAACACTAACGAATCACATGACACTGTGGAGGGGAAATGGCTAATTGGGCCCAATTTGGACATTTTCACTTAGTGTACTCACTTTTGTTGCCAAGGTTTAGACATTAATGGCTGTGTGTTGAGTTATTTTAAGGGGGTCAGCAAATTTACACTGTTATACAGGCTGTACACTCACTACTTTACATTGTAGCATTACATTGTAGTAGAGTGTCATTTCTTCAGTGTTGTCACATGAAGAGATAAAATATTTAAAAAAATGTGAGGGGTGTACTCAATTTTGTGAGATACCGTGTGTGTGTGTGTATATATATATATATATATATATATATTAAAACTGTTTGTGAAGTAACCCAGAATCTGTGTTTATTAATTTCAGATATGGCTTCACAAAAGAAATATTGCAAAAGTATAAGGTATTTATTATAATGTGTATGTTAATATGTATTTTTTTTATTGTAAACTTCCTATCATACTGTATTTCTTACTCTTTATGATTGAGTGTTTCACATATCAAAGCCTAATTGATTCCTTTACTTGTTCACTTTGCCATGACTGCCATACTATGTTCTCTACAAATGTGAACACACTGGGAAAATTGAATATGAATTTGTCCATCTCTACTTTATCATTTAAGGAATAACCTATATAATATGTATATCTGTAGTATGACTACTCAGATAGTGTTTATATATTTCCCTGTATTAGACATTTCTTGTCTTGCAGTGCCATGGACAAAAAATGATTTGTCTTTTGGAAGATATCTACAGCCAGCTGCCTTTTGCTACCATTATTGATAGCAAGATACTCATTTTACATGGAGGAATATCAGACTCAACTGATCTCGATTTCCTGTCCTCAATTGAAAGATGTAAGGTAAGAGACACAACAAAACATAATAGAATGTTCCACATATAGATCTTTTTATGTAATGGAACTAACAAAATGTGCATCAGTGAGAAGCAAACTTCATATAAATCAGATATTTGAGGAAAAATACATCTAATGAGGGCTTTACCCTAGAATTTATTTTATAGCAAACAGTACAGCAATGTAAGTCATTTATAAAACACAAACAACAAGGAAAATAAAAGAAAATATAGACAAAATCTGCAAACTAATCTAATCTAATTGCTGAAGTGTCACTAAATATCTATATTTTCTTTATCTTCCATTATTATGATACAGCTGCCCCAGCCACATTGTTTAATGATTAGTCTCTGGGGATTTTGTTTTCTTTTCACAATTTCTTATGTTTATTGAAATAAAAGTTAAATAAATAACACATTTAAAATTGTAAATACATAGTGAAATAAACTACTCTTAATTTTAAGTTAAGCAAGAATGCAAAAAAATCAAACAAAATAAAAAGTGTCATTATTAATTTTACAATGATTCCACACAAAGTGCATGTATCAACAACACCGGGATGCTGATATCATGATTAAGATTGAACATCTGAATCTGAAAATATTATATGTATACACAGCTACAATTTCTAATTTTCCTTATTTTGTACGCTTTAAGTTTAAATCTGCCCTGCGTCCACCAAAGTCACAGAAAGCCAACAAACCAAACCCACATAAACCAGACATGGAAATGGTGACCTCCAGTCAGAGAAAACCCAGCAATACAGATGAATGCTACTCTCCATCATTGTTTTCAAGTTCTAATGAACCATCTAGTATGATGAAAAATGGAGTGAGCCATAACGGCATTCTTGAAATACATTACCTGGACTCAAAAATTCAATTGCCTGATATGACTCCAGATCTAACAGCAATAGAACGAGATGAATGGAAACAGGTATTTATTCATAATTTCCAAAGGAATTCAATGTTATTTTTTTTTACCTGCCAGTTATGAAAAATGACTCATAATATCAAAATCATAAAGGGCAAATGGACCTAGCGGGGGCAGCAAACATTTTTTAGCATTACCACACCTAGCGTTCTTTTTGCAAGGCAACCAAATATCATACTTTTCGTGTGAAACAGGTACTCTTTAAACATCCAGTAACCCGGAAAGCCCTTTTAGGGAATCACATAGCTTACACTGATCATTGTTCTGTTCTGTTTTGAAGATTGTGGACATATTGTGGAGTGATCCTAGAAACCAAAATGGCTGCTTACCAAACAGTTTTCGAGGCGGAGGTTGTTACTTTGGTCCAGATATTAGCACACAGTTCCTAAATAAGTACAATTTCAAAATGTTAATAAGGTCACATGAATGCAAACAGGAAGGCTATGAGATATGCCACAGTGGAAAGGTAAGAAACTAGATTACATGTAGTGTGTGCTAGTTGGGTGAAACCACTTTTCAGTCTTTTTACTGCGAGTGCATGCAATCTGGCAAAAAAAAAAATGCAAGCTTGCTGCAGTAAAAGTTCAGCTCTGAAATTGAAGCCAACTAGCATTAGCACTTGCAAATAATCACTCTCAACTTGCATACACTCACCCTCAGGAGAGTCAAGTGTATGCATTTTGAAAAAAAAAAGAAGACAACACGCAATTTCATGAACTGTTGATTATTGCCCCCATCTTTCCACAACCCATGTGAGGTGGGGCAGGGGCTAACTAAATCTGCCCCATTCAAGTCTACAGAGGATGCAATGTAGCTTCCAAATTCAGGGGTAGCTGTTACCAATGAGAAAAGATGCCCTCCAAGGGACACTCATTTTATTTCACCTTATTGCCATTAAATATTTGACCACAAATAATTCCAAAAAGTTAGTTAATAGAAAACGAGTCCAACTACAAAGTGTATATGAATCTTTTGCACTACTGTCATTAGTTAAAATTATTAATCAATTGGGTCTGTTTATCTTCAGGTAGTATAGTTTAGAAACAGAATTTGTCAGCAGAACCATTTGGCCTATCAAGTCTGCCCATTTTTTTTAACCCCTTAATGACAAAGTCCGTACATGTACGGGCTCAAAATGCATTGTTTTCAATGGGTTTAGGGACCGCCCATTGTCCTTAAGGGGATAATGTAAAGACCCAGATCTTAATACGTTTTTGGTCTTGTCTTTGATTCAGGAGCGCTTTTACATTTTAAAGCTTAAATTGCCTGTGTCTTAGATATAGTGTAAGTGAAACTTGTGCAGAGCATGGCATCGGAAGCTGTAAATACCAAAGAATAATCTTTTAAACAATAGCATTGATGCATGTCAGTTATAAGGTGTATTTGGAATGCTCTTTGAATAAACATACAGAAAATGTTCTGTTTACTGTCTTTAGGTTGTTACCATTTTTTCGGCTTCTAATTATTATGATGAAGGTAGCAACAGAGGAGCATACCTGAAACTGAGCCCAGACTTAACCATGCGCTTTGCGCAGTATCAAGTTAGTAAATGCACACGCAAACTCACGCTTCATCAGAGGTTAGAGAATATATTGTGCTTTTCTTCAGCTTTTCTTTGATGTACCTGTATGGATGAATATTAGTTGTGATAATTACAAAAGCCTTTCCAATTATATTCTACCATCAATAAAACATTTACTCCCTGAGGTTTAGCTAGCAAGAGGGGCTTCACTAGGGATCAACAGAAAGGGCTGAGGCCCCAGGTATTTTGAGGTTGCTTCCTCCTTCAGCCCCTTTTTGAACCCATGCTCCCACCTATCTTGCAGCCAGGTAACCTAGGCATCCAGTGGGGTCACATAACACATGTTACGGGACCCTGCAATAGTAGCACAACAGCTACCACAGTTTGCACAGAGGGCTATTCCTAAAAGCTGTCCCTTTTAAAACTCAGTATTAGGTTTATACATTATGTCCATTGTAAGCTCCTTTAAGAAGGTCCCTCCTCACCTCTGTTAGTCAATTTGTTATGTTACATACTACTTGTTATGTCCTGTCTACCCATTGTACAGTGCTATAGAATTTGATGGCGCTATATGAAACAATAAATAATAATAATAATAATTGCATGTACACATTAACTATTAATCAATATTTTTTTTTCAAATTGGATATAAATGGCCGTAGCTTTATTTAGAGGCATTAACAAAACATTAACCATTTAAGGTAATAACAAACAATTAAATATCTATATAACACCAGATCCAATCCACCATTCCTTAGCCAGATTGCATAATCACGAAGCCTCTGTCCACCTCAAACCAGAGGCGACCTTTACTCCTATAAAACTACGACAATATACCATATATTTGTATTCTTAAGGGGGGCACTCGTTCAGCAACAGCTTTCCGAAATTTTAAGTGAGATAACCGCTCTGCATGCACGGTTTATTTATTCGATTCAAAATTGTCTTGCGCCACGAACCCAGCTGATTACACCAATCAGCTGCGCTCTTTTTCCCGCCGCAAAGAACGCTCGCGCAAACGTTTGCGATACAGCACCGCTGATTAACCAATGAGCTGTGCTACCTGCCTGACAACATGAAAACTGGATTTAGCTGACCCAGCCCTGACCTTCCTGACCCCTGAATGACCCCTATATCTGTCTAATATCTGTCTAATGTTCAGCTTGCGCTTTCAATTCTCCAGCTCTCCACATGTTAAGTCTTATTTAGTGCTGGTTGTGAATGTCTGCTTTTTTTAGGATACAAATAACCTCAAGTGCTCTATTGATAGAAAATATCCTTATATTCCTTTATGTTTGTCCTCATCCCTTCCCCTCATTATTGTAAGCTTGTGAGCAGGGCCCTCTACACCTGATTCTGTTTGTCTTAGTTTGTCAATTCTAGTCTTGTCATACCCCTTGAATATATGTATTGTAAGAAGTGCTGTGTACATTTTTGGCGCTATATAAATAAAAGTCTAGGATTTACCGGTTGAAAACACATATTCCTTAACAATACCTTGTGTAATAAGACGATTCTAAAACCTTTTTATCCCTTTTTTTAGAGTAAGTGCAGTGGAAGATTCCGCTTTGAAAGCTCTCCAGGAAAAAATTTATGCCCACAAAACAGACCTCATAAAAGCTTTTAAAGAGCATGACCCAAAGGGAACAGGTAGAAATTGTGTTGTGATATTTCATGAACGCTACGTTTTCCAAAAGCAAAAAATGTCCATATTTTTAAGTTTTACAAAGACTGAGCAGTAACAATTGTTTTCTGTAGTACAGGCATATTTCCTATCTGGTATGTAGTTTTAAACGTCTTTAGTCAGGAATTCTATTACTATGATAGATATTGAATTGGTAACGGCTCTGATAATTATGAACATCATAATTACTATTAAAAATGATCCCTTTGTTAACAAATGATTGCCCCGGTAGTATTAAAGGAAAAAAAGGAATTCACAAAAATGAGGTATGGACACACTGATGTTGTGGAGATTATAATGAAACATCTAGTGGCCCTGTTGAGTGTAAAACTACAGTATAACGTGCTTCATTCTTTTCAAGTGAAATTTGTGTTTGGTTTATCTATGTATATGTAAAATAACACGTTAAACCTTATATGTGGTTTTGGAAGGAAAAATATCCACCAGTGAGTGGGCATCTTCAGTTGAAGCTGTTCTGCACTTAGACCTACCATGGAGGACTTTACGTTCCAGACTAGTTAGACTTACTTCTGATGGAAATGTGGAATATCTCTCATGTTTTGAAGATCTTCAGATGGAACGCCCAATAAAAACAGTTTGTATCACACATTACTCTATTTTAATTAAAAAAAAGACTTAACATAAAAACATGTTTTGCATTACCTAATTATAACCTATCCCTCCAATATGTTTGCAAAAATACATATAGCTGCTCTAAAGTTTGTATAAAAACACATTGATAGAGGTTATGCTGCATAGAATCTGATCTAGTTTATTATAAAATGATTTTATCATATTGTGATGCATTTAAGCTAAACAGGGTAAGAAATTTTGTATGTACATTTTATGGGATTTCAACAGCAAGGAAATGTACCCAATAAAATGAGAACCCTTATGAAATTCAACTTTCCATATATCAGACATGTTGACATCATGTTTACATAGTACCATGTATTTGTCACTGGCTTCCATTTTAACAGCAGTAGGATATTTTATATAAAAAATAATAATTTTAGATTGCAGTCTTGAGTGTTACGGTAGCTCTTGGTTCCTGACTACAATATAAACTAATATATTATATTTCCCTAATAGGTTCAACCTAGCTTAATAGAAATATTACACAGATACAGAGCTGACTTGGAAATCATATTTAATATCATTGATAAGGATCACTCAGGTAATGTTTTTATTACTGTCCATTTTTACTACTTTGAAATTTCTGAGCTTTTAAAATGTGCGGGTTTTATTCTGTGCAGTATTTCAATACAAATTAAAAAAATCATTTGAACTAAAGGATTCTGGTTAAGTTTAATTGAATGCTAGTGTTTCTAGATTTCCCAAAGGAGCTTTTACATTTAATGTAAGACATACAGGTAAACATCAGTTTTGTCAAAGTTTTAAATGTTTTCTAAAACATATTCCAATTGGCCAAGATGCCCAATCGCAGTCCTCCAACATTTACATATACATTGACAGGCCTCACTTAAAATTCATTACCAGTGTTCAAAAACAGAATTGCAGGTCTGTTAAAACAACCACAAGAATTCTGCTAGGCCCATTTGCGAAATAATGCATGTGTGAAAAGCTGTGGCACAATGGAAAGAATTTAGCTTTTAATTCTATGCTGTTAGCTATAAAATTACAATTCTAGAATTACTGAACAGTCCCAAAATCATCTGATACTTAGTGTAAACTTCTTAAAGCCATGTTACAACTTTTCATTCATACGTTTGCTACATACTTAGCTAGCATATATATATATATATATATATATATATATATATATATAAATAATGCAGCGAAAATCATACAAATAATTTGAAAACACAAAATACAGCTTGTAATTTATTTCATTTATTGACTGTAAAGAGTTAATCAAGACCTATATCAACCATGTAGAAAGTAAACCTTATAATTGGTCGTGCCATCCTTGGTGGCAACAGCTGCAATGAGTCTTACATCACTGTGGAGGAAACAGCAGAACTGTTTTATTTCAGCCACATTGGAGGGTTTTGTGCATGAACTACCTTTGTAGGGTCATGTCACAGTATCTCAATCAGATTCAAGTCAGGACTTTGACTAGGCCACTCCAAAATCTTTATATTATTTATTTTGAGCCATTGAAAGTTGGACTTGCTTGTGTGCATTGGATCATTATCCTGCGCCAAAACCCAACGGTGCTTGAGCTTTAGGTCAGAAACTGATGGCTGTACATTCTTCTTCAGGATATTCTGGTAGTGAGTAGAATTATTTGTTCCATCAGTTATGGCAAGCGGCCCAGGTCCTGAAGCAGCAAAGCAGCCCCAGACCATCACACTACCACCACTGTGTTTGATTGTTGGTATGATGTTCTTTTTGTGCAGTGCTCTGTTGCTTTATGCCAGGTGTAGCAGGACTCATGTCTTTCAAAAAGTTTCACTTTTGACTCATCAGTCCACAGAATTTTATCACAAAAGTCTTGGGAGTCATCAAAGTGTTTTTTTTTAGCAAATATTAGACAAGCCTTTGCGTTCTTTTTGTGAACACTGACCTTAACTGAAGGAAGTGAGGCCTGCAGTTCTTTACATGTTAGTCTGGGTTATTTTGTAATGAGTCATTGATGCACTCTTGGAGGAAGATTGGTAGGCTGGCAACTCCTGGGAATGGTCCTCATCATGGTTCACTTGAGTCCCATAGCCTTAGAAAGGGCTTTGTAACCATTTCCAGCATAATAGATGTCAATGACTTTGTTTCTCATCTGTTCTTAAATTTCTAGATCATGGCATAGTGTACTGCATTTTGAGACCTTTTAGCCTACTTGACTTTGCAAGACCTGGTATGTCTAGCGAAATCGAACCCAATTATCAATTAAATTTAGTTAATTGGTTGATTTACTAACTAAGTGGGCAATTACCTTTTCACATAGGTTCAGGTAGGCATGGATAGCTTTTTCCTTCTATACACAATTTCATCATTTAAAAGCATTTTAACATCATTATAATATAAATAACAGTAAACAAAGCTGGTATGTTTCAAATATTAATTGTCTGGTCAATCTGTTATGTTCTCGCAGGTGTTAACCTAGAGTTGATAGCTCCTGGGTTCAGTATTTCATTGGTGTTCTCCCCACCACCACCTGCCCCCAAGACTAACACACGCACAGAATAACACACAAACTCACTACCACACTATACACTAACACCCTCGCTGTAATGCCTCACACTTGCACACACACAATCGAACACCAAATGCTAACAGACACACTCACTCTAACACCATACGCTAAGATACATTCATTCTGACACCATAGCATACACATTATTGTGAACTGCCGTGCTACAACCACAGGGTCATGTAATGTCCTGGGTGCCGCGCTGAAAAGTAACACAAGAATTAGATGTTTGAATACCGACAATGCCATTTATTTTTGCCATTAAATTCTGATGTGAGCTGTATTTATGGGACATTTCTGCCTTGTTCTAATCTTCACAAAAATATGAAAATCAATATGGCATTTTACTTTACTCTATTTCAGGCCTTATCTCTATTGAAGAGTTCCGCCAGACATGGAAGCTTTTCAGCACTCACCTTCACATTGACATAGATGATTCAACTATTGATGACTTGGCCCACAGCATTGACTCAAACAAAGATGGTGGTATTGACTTTCATGAATTCTTGGAAGCCTTTCGTGTGGTTAAGAAGTTTGATATTATGGACAGCAAGAATAAATATGTCAAGTAGACTAACACAAAACACTTTAAGGGAAAATTGTTATTTATCTTGTATCCAAAATGTGACTGTGTTAGTCATAAAGATCTGATTTTGCAGCAACAGATTGTCCCTTGCTGTATATGTGAGTGTTTCACCATACATAAAAGAATGTTTTTTTTAGTCATCATTAAAAAATTATATTTCATTGTTCGGTAATATTTGCACAGTTCAAAGAGAAGACATTTGAACACTGACTTTACCATTCCAGAGAAGGCAATTAACCAGTCACTATATATATACCTATCAAGCTGTAAAAAGTCATACCAGCCTTGACTGTAGGGAGAGCCATGGAAAAGACATTATCAATAAATATTGAATATACAATGTCACTTTTGTCCATTAAATTTAGGCATTGTTATAGACTTGACAGTATGCGCATTATTTTTGTCAATTTTAAACAATCTGTTTCACATACTCTGCTGAATTCAAAACATTTGTAAATAAATTATTCTTTACAGTTTTGTTGTGTTTGTATGTGATTTTCACAGGAAAACATAAAATCACAAGTTTGCCAAGGTTTATTTACTTAATATACATGCAATTCAAGTTTTGCCTAAATGAAACAACACATTTGACATGTGATTTTGCTTGCTGTACTGTTTATGATAGACAGCTTTTGCCTGTTTGCTCACAAAATTATAGTTAACTTACTGTACTTAAGCCATTGCCATCGCCAGGGAATATAGTTAGTGTTGGAATTAAAAAGTGATATATACACCCCCGGCCCTTATTTTCATGTCCATGTGTGCAACATACTTATTTTTGACCGGATGCATGAATTTGGTATGTCTGTATTTTTTAAAGCATACTGTTCAGAAGAATTGAAGAATCTGTATTCTTAAAGGGACCTTCCAGCCATCCCATGTAGTTTAAATGATAGCTGTCACCTTAATATTTTATTTCCATACAAATACATGGAGGGGTTCAACAGAACAAAGGTTTTCCTGCTAGTAGTTTGGCTTGCAGAGGTACATTTGGGCATTCTCCTGCTTACCAGTGCTCAGGGAGTACTCATCACCAGCCGGGCTTGGGAAAGAGTTCAGTCTGATGAGACTACTTATGATCATGTGCAGAGATTTCTGGTAAAAATCATGTTAAATACTTATTTAGTAGTTTTATATGAGTAGTGAAATATTTTTGATGTTGGAATTTGGGTTTATTACATTAGTACATTGCTTATGTTTTTATTACATCTATCAATACAAGTTGCATTTCACATACTCTGTATTTTAATCACATTGCACTAATTGAAAAAAATCACATGGGTATTTTTTTGTTGAATTTAATTAATGATGCTGAAACCTTTAAGTGTAGGTATAACTTGGTGAATCTCGGAAATAGTCAGAAATGGCTATGTTTTTAAAGTGAAACATTTAAAGCAAATATTAGACTTTGATGCCGGCAGAAAATTCTGTTCGTTTTCGGGGATGGAAATTTTTGTATTTGCCGAAATTTGTCCAACATTTTCTTTTTCGGAAATCTCATTCGTTCGTCCGGTTGCAATGGAAACAAGAAGTAAACGCGTAGAAGAAGTTGCATAGAGAATTTGAGACCAATAGATGGAAGAAAATTAGCTTAGAATTTTAGGGTTAAGGTAAAGTACCGTATTTGCTCGAATGCTCTGAAAAATACCCCTCGTCTTATAATCGGGGACCTTCCCCGGCTGTCAGAGATCAGAGTTCCCCTCACCGGGGGATTATCTCTGACAGCCGGGGAAGGTCTGCGCGATGGACGCAGACAACCCCAGCTGCTAACCGCACCTCCTTCCGGCTGCAGCGGAAGTTGTCTCTGCGAATCGCGTAGACGTCTACACGCTGCCCGGACAACACACCGGGAGTCTCTATCCCCTCTTTCTATCTTTACAATGTTTTGGGTTATTTTTTTACCAGTTCTGATATTTATTTATTCTCTGCATTTAAGATAAGTGCTGCTGTTGTTAAACCTTTTCTTTTTATAACACTAGCACCTTAGACACATTGTACAGCGCTACGGAATTTGATGGCGCTTTAGAAAACAATAATAATAATGGGGATATACTCTGGAAGTATGGATATGCATGCTTAGGGTGGCTGAACACTTAAAAGTAGATACCTGGCACTCATGACTGACTAATGTTTAGAAGCCACTTCTGTGCAAGTTCCAGGGCAGTAGGCCACCAATCTTTCAAAAATAACCTTGCATGGCTGTCCATATAAATGTTGTATGTGACAGGTACAGTATATGACTTACCTTTTTATACTAATTTCAAAATCAAAATAAAATTTGGCATTACACATTTTAAAATGATCTGGGTTTCCCTAGTAAAAAATCTACTTTTCTGAAAATAAGGCTAAACATACCTTTTGTAGACAGAAATTTGTTTCTACATCTTGGAATGCCCTTAGGCGCTCACCAGTTTATTACTATGCTGTCACACCATTGGATGTGGGGGAAGGTAAGAACTATTTAGTAAGGTATGTGATTGGACTCCACACCTTCTGCATTTAGATACATTGGAATTCCAGAAGCCATTCTACATAGGAAGCTGTTTCACTGTAAACGAAAATCCACTAATTTGGATAGTATATACTGGAAAATTTAAGAAATCTTAACACTGCTATTCGTCACCTGGTAATGATTAAACTTTATTCATTGACTTGCTAATAGACTGTGAAGATCAGCAGCACCCTACACAAGACCCCTACGCCACAATACTCATGTGGACTGAGACAAGATTATCTAATGGAGCTATTGAACCTCTTTCTAATATTGTCTGTGCTCACCACAAAAAACAGTAAGTATTACGCGTTTCATATTAAATTTTACAGTGCCATTGTAGGCTACTTATGTGCAAATATGGTTATTTTCGTCAAGTTGAGTCTTTTCTTGGAGCATCTGTTTAAGCAACCAGCCATATTTTACTAAAAAATCATATGCTTTATAGTTAAAGCTAAATGCTTACATCTTGGTAGTTCTCATTTTTTTTAATGTTCTTTTTTACCCCTTCAAAAAGGTTTTTTGAGTGAAGGGGCACATTCTTAGGTCACACAATCTACACCTCTGTATTCTTCTGATATAATGGTATCTGAGCATCCCATTCTTGCTGGCAAATCACATCTCAAATCCCTTCTTGAGTACAGGTGACAGTTCAGAATATCTTTACCTATATCTATTTATATATATATCCAGGTCAAAGGATAATACAATTAGTCATTTGTAAATCTAATTTGTCAGAATTGTGGAAATCTGTTGATGAATAGCAAACGGATTTTATTTTTAACTGCATAATAAAATGATCAAATAAAAAGAACCGTTATTATCCCAGGCAATTTAAGGCAAATGGCCGATAAATCACAGTTAATTGGCTTCTTTTTGGATAGTTGTGATGACATCCTGCACTTTTAAATCAATCTACACTTTTGTAGAATGCAGCTGCTTGCATACAGCTAGTGACCACATATTAAGGCATTACATTGGCGGTCCAAGCAGTGGGTAGAAGATGAATTTGCCTGTTGTGCCCGATGACCAATGCTATCTTGCCAGCATCAGCAAAACAGGCTAAGGTCCCTTTGATAGCCAAAAATTGTCAATAAAAAAGTAAAAAAGTGTGTCCTACTTAACACATCTTACTTGTCATGCAGTCTTCACATCTGCTGTGTGCGCTGGACTAGGCCAACTGGAGAATGGAAGAACATTTTTCCGCTATGGAGGGATTTATGCATCGTTTGTATGTAATGTTGGATTTAATCTTCTGGGTCACACTAGCAGTACCTGCGTCAGAGGAAGATGGAGGAGGCCTGCTCCAGTATGTGTAGGTAAGTCACAACAGTGCACCCTAATCGAGTACCTCCACCAAAGACGAAATGTGACCTTCAAAGCATTAGTTTTCTTAAATTAATATATCAAAGTCCCATATATCTTTTGCTTTTTGTTCTTGAATTGATTTTTTTAGTTTGGTTGAATTGCTAAAATCAAATCTGTTGCCTATGCAAAGCCAGACTTCCGTAGCAGGGAAAGTATAGTTAACAATCAAGTGAAAATCCATCTATTGAAAGGCAAGTTTGTATTGCTCTGGATCGCATGCCACTTACCCTCCAAACTGTAGTGAAAACTTGGCCATTGCATCTTGGTTGCTGTGCACTACCTAATCCTATAAAAAATGTAAGCATATGCACAGATTTCCCTAAATGCTGACCATAACCTTTTTATTCTCAGCTATGTGATTCCCTGTGGCAGTTCATAGACTACAAATAAGTGAAATAAATACTGTTAAAATAACTGTTGTGGATTAACAGGACTCTATAAATTGATATATAACAGCCATGGTCCTTTTAGCCCTGGCCCGTATTAAAATATGAACTTATTCTAGTGTCAGGGAAGCCTATTTATACAACTCTGCAAATAAGTTCTCTACTTTCCATTCCTTAAGCTATTTTTTGTTCTATTCCAGCTCCTGGATGTAGTCTTCCCGGTGGTATTGCACATGGTAGTCTCAGAACAAGTTTCAATGGAGCTGCCATCAATTTCATGTGCAACAAAGGCTATAAACTCCGTGGATCTTCATTAATCTATTGTGATGGGAAAAGTTGGAACAGTCCCATTCCTACGTGTAGAGGTTAGGACGGTGTTCTTCATTTATATAATCATTATAACAGATCCATTAACATCAATCCTTAAAAAAGGGGAGAGACACTATCATGGGGAGAAATAATCATGCAGATCCTGAGAACAAGATTAAATGAATTAACGGGATAGTGCAAGAAAAATAAAGTTCCTTAACGGTGAATTTAAAAATAATGTTCAAGGGTATGTCCCTACACGTTTTGTTGTCATCAATGCTGATCCATTCTGTTTATATACAGGAGCCGTATGTAAGTTTAACATATCTGTGTAATATACATATACATTATAATAAACATATACATTATCTTTTTTTAATTTAAAAATGAAATCTTTTTCAGAGTCTGACATGATGAGTACCCATCTGAAAAAGAAGAGCCAAGTGACAGGAGGTCCAAATGTCAATGGAAGTCTTTTTACTTCACCAAATCCTCCAAGTAACATCTTGAGTGACCAGCAAAATAATATCCCCAATAATAATACATGGCAGAAGTTTCAAACAATTCGGACTGATAATGTGTTCATTTCTAAAGAAATAATTCAAAATAGTAAGCAAGAATCTCGACAACTTAAAAAGAGCTCATCTGATTTCCCAAATGACAAAAGGCTCAAAATATCTGTAGAGATGCACCAAAATCATTTACAAACAAATGCAACATTTTTAAAACCAGAAAAAAATTTAGTTAACAAATTTGTAACAACAGCAAGAACTAATATTTTTCCATCTTTTCTGCAAAGTACATCAACACAGCCACCACAGGCTATTGATCTTGAACGATCATCTTTTGCTTCTGGCACCCAAAGTCTAAATATTAATTTAAGCAGCGCATCAGAAAGAACGGTGGATAGTCACACTGTTGCATTGAATAAAATGAATTTAATATCTAAAAACAGTGTGCAGATAAGCAACATTTTTACATCATATTCTAAAATAAGAAACTCTGTTCTCCAAGCTACACCAGCTCAACCATTTCAAATAAAGTCTACCATCCAAAAACAATCACCCGTTACTAAGATTCCAAGCCCAAGGGTTGACATATCAATAAATAGGCCATCATACAAGCCACCCGATGATAGTTCGATGTTTACAAACAAAATGGACATAGTATTTAATTACAATGTTGAGATTAACAAATTTGCTACATCATCTCCCCAAACAAACATTATAACAAAATGTAAAAATGGAGCTACAGAGGATGATTTAATCACCGAACCTTTAAATGTTCCAAAAGCAACTCGCATGGTTCCTACTGATCTAAGAATTTCTAAATTAAATGTTTTGGAAGATGTGGATAGTCAAATATCACTACAACATGTATCATCAAGCAAGGCCTCTCCATTAAGTCTTGTAAATGAAATCTCTGTGTCGGCTTTACCTGATGTCAGAGGTGACATTGAAACTTTAGAGAAAATTCCATTGCTTGCATCAATAGGCAACCCTTTGTCAAAGAATCTTACCAATAAAATATTGATGAACACAACTGGCCTGTCAGAGACTCTTCCTGCCATTTCTGCAAAAGCTAACTCATCAACACCATCATCAAGCACCACCGAGTCATCTTTAATCAGTCATGCCAACTCTCTAGGTAACTTTGCAGAAGATCAAAGGACACAGACCTCAACTGTGAGGTTTCATGGAACTCATAATAGTCCAGTTGACAACCTGCTGGAGTCTAACAGCATAGCAACTACAGTGCAGAAGCAACGTGGTTACAGCTCAAGAAAGCATTTGTTCACCAATAAACCATATGCACTTGACAATCAAACAAAAGCAACCCAATATACTAGGCTAGCAAAAAAACATTATACACCAACATACACATCTACTGTTCCATTAATTACAACCCAAAGAGCAGCTTTACCTACTGCTAAATTCATGGCTAACCGATTCTATGATGGCCTACGTAAACCATTAAAAAGAAGAGTGCGTTGTACCTATCCACCTGTGCCCACACATGGGACTTTCAGATTCGTCACCATAAAAGATCCACTTCCCAGTGAATACAGGTATTATATCCAGTATTCTTGTTATCCTGGATATACAATGTCTCAAGGAGATGAGTACAGTTTTTGTCTGGAGCATGGATTGTGGAGTGGAGTCACACCTATTTGTGAAGGTTGGTTTGTTATATACCAGTTCATATTAAAAATGTTAGTATTAAACTTGCAAAAAAATAAGGGTATTCTTACCTAAAGAGCAGTTTAAAGAAAAAGGTATTTTCTCCTGTTACTATAGACAGATCCCCGTTTTCTACAGAGCACTTGAATGTAATGTCTGAGTTAATCTACAGATAAGATTAGTTTATCTAGATGGGTAGCTAGCTAATGGTATAAGGGTTCTGTTCATAACCAAAACACAATCTGATTTCATGTTAGCTGAAAAAAAGGTATGTCTGTGCTTTTAAAAGAAAACCTATTGTACATATGTATTGTACATATTGTACATACCACTTAACATATAACAATTATAGCAATTGTTTGTAATTGTAACACATTCTTTGTTACAGAATTTGTACCTTGCATGATTAACAATGGTGGGTGCTCTCAAATCTGTAAAGTCCAGGATGAAGGACATGCAGAATGCTCTTGTAAAGAAGGTTTTCAGTTGCTTGATGATAAGAGGACTTGCAGAGGTAATTATATTTTTATATTTTACTATATGAATATCATATTAAACAACATATGCATCTGGTTAGCAGTTACTAATGGCAAGCTGGCATGAGTGGGGGTCTGAGAGGCAGGCAAGCAGCAGGGTTATTTATTACTGTGCTAGAACCAGGACTTAGCTGAGAGCAATAGGGGAAGTCTGGCAGGGTAAGCTGGTTATATTTGAATAGTGTGTTTTTTGATGGGGGTTTGAGGGGGCCACTTGGGTATACTTGCCCCCTACCCAGGCCATAGGGTGCTCAACAGACCAGAACCATTCGGCGCATATAGTCTGTCTATTTTTTCATGTGTAACAACTTTTCAAGGTTTTGTTTTATATCCAGGATCACTCTGTATCTATCCTGTGCAAGTTTTAATTTCAATTCCAAATTAGTTAACACTATCACTCCAGGTAAGGATAATATTAACCCCTTAATGACAAAGCCCGTACATGTAAGGGCTTAAAATGCATTGTTTTCAATGGGTTTAGGGAATATTTAAATATCTCTTTTTAAATATCTATTTTTACAGAAGACTGTTCCTTAAAAAACAGAGGGCAACCAACACTTAACCCAGGAATCTGACCCCTTAATATGACACAACAAAGCATATTTGGTCAAAATCATGGCTGTGTTTGTCATCCGGTGTAGCATAACTTACTTTAACCATAAAAGATTGAACAGAAGAAATTACCAAATTTTAAAAATAAAAAATAGAAATGCTAACTAGTCACATGATAGTTTGGAACCGCAGGCATAAAACTTAAAAAAGTTAGGTAGTGTCCCAAAATCTTCAAAGCAACCAAGTGGGAATTGTCCCCCTGCCCATACTTGCCAGCCCTCTCCTGTGTTAAAGGCATAACTTTAGAGCTCATGTTTTCAGGATGGTCACCTCTTCCTCTTACATACATATACATATTTCTTTTCTTTCCTTTTGGGATAAAGATGTAAATGAGTGCGGTGATGGACCTCAGCCATGTGAACAGATCTGTACTAACACCTTTGGATCTTATCAATGCAGCTGTTGGCCGGGACTCACCCTTGCTGAAGATGCAAAATCATGTGTATAGGACCATATGCCCCATCACACCCACTTCTCTGTACAATAAAGATATAATAACTGTTTGGAAAACTTTAGTAATGTCTGCTGAATGTTTCCACCAAATATGTCTCATTCTTTGTTTTCACTTCATTCACATGAACAAAAACAAAACAGTGCTTAATGTTTAATATAGGAATTGTCACATTCCAGGTAATCCCAATTTTAATTCATATACCTATATTATTGTGTTCATATGCCTGCCTTTCTTGAGAACATTCACCTGATTGAGATTTCTGTTCCCAGTTACTATGTGCCCTTCGTGTGTTTACCCTAATCCTTTGTGTAAATGCGTATTTCAACAGTATTGCTCAACAGTATCTTTTGCTTTAATAACTATTGTAAAATAAATAAAAAATTATTTTAAAGAATTGTTGCCAGTTGCCTCCATTCTGTCAATTATGAGGAATGTTATGTCACCTTCTACATGTGAGGCCACAGCATATTCAATCTTTATAGGCAGACAAATCAGTGTTGTAGATTGTTTAAGTTGGGGATTTATATACAAAATATTTAAAAAGTCTACTTTCTTTTGTGTTGTACATGACGGTTGTCATCTTGCAGCTGCATCCGTTTCAAAGGAACTACAGGAACATACTGAGAAAAAACATGCCCTTTAATGGATTAAGTGTACATTCTATTTTATTTATCATTTTAATTTTCTTATGTTACTTCATATTGAGGGTTAGTTCCGTTACAATGGATTGATTCACCCACCACCTCCCTCCCAAATGGTGAAGAACCATCTGGCCCATCTATTTTTCCTGATGTAAAGACTCAGATCTTTATCAGTTTTTGGCTTTGTTTTAGATTAAGCATAGCTTTATGATCTAATGCATGTCTGACCCCTTTACTTTAACAGGGGAGGTACCCTCAGTTGGGAAGATAGGTCTTTTTTGTGTTTTAATGTGAAAGGTAACTAATGGAAAATATATTCTAACTGAATGTCTTTCACATATTTCAGTGCACATGCAGTTTTTGCAGAAGTGAGCTGAACCTCTACAATGCACTGAATTAGGTGCATGCAAGTTTTGAGAAAGGAGCAAAAAAGGGCATGCATTTTTAACCCACTGGTCTTTAGGAGGTATAGTGAAAACTGCAAAACAAAAATTATAAATAAAATATGAAAGACTACGATCACAACTATGGTAGCACAACCCCTGCATTTTGGTATAGATGAGGAACTATATACATAGCTACAAAGGAGAAAAAATGAGACAAAATTAAACCTTTGAGTCCAATATTTATAAAGGAGATATAATATCACAGATTAAGTAAATAATTTATATTGTGGCCAAGGTTCAGATAAAACACAGTAAACATGCCATATTACAGAGAACCGACTATCAATAAACAAAATTATGTTTTTTTAATCCAATGTGTATTATGAACAATTACATTAACACAGTTTCATTAACTGATAAAACCAGTACATACTGAAGACAAATGAACTAAATAGACAAAAAAGTAATATAAATTTAACAGAAACAAATCAATATTTTACATCTGTATCATGAACATGCAGGTAAGACTTCACTGACAATATATGGATGCCTTTTCATATAGCAACAGAAATAATAACTTGGTTTGGTAACAGTTAAGTTATCTGTAACTTACATTTGTAAGCTGTCCGTGTAACTCTTTGGAGGGTTAAAGAGGTATGAAACATTCAGCCCTTCACAAGCTAAGAGAATGACTTATAGACAAATGTACATTCAAATTCATACGATGGCTTTTTAGGTAAAAAACTTCTATTGCATTGTATTCGATTATAAGCACATTCATAGCTGTATAAGGTCACATACGGGCATTCTTTAAAAATGAATTGCATATGTATGGTCCAGTCGTTAATATACAGATCAAGAAAAACAAGCGCCAAAAACTGGAGTGACTGTGCCTTGTGTTGCAGGTGTACAGGTGGGAGTATATGACATCATGACTCTGCTTACATGCGTGATCGTGTACAATAGCTACCAGAGATCACTTGGATTCATGCAAAGCCAGATCACTTGCATGCTAGACTGATTTATATATAGTGCTAATGGGATTTGGTGATTTATACTTAAACAGTAATTTGTCTTGGCCTACACATTCCATGTAACATGACCTGTAGAAAAAAATAATTTTTCTTCTTGAACTTCTTAATCAACATTGTAGGTATTCAGTTCCTTTTAATCTCTGAAAGTCAATAGTAATCTAAGGGTAACAGGCATATGTGGCAAATCTTTACTTTAGCAGTCCAGGGCTTTTCTCACTTATCCAGTCCATTGACTGTGATATCCATCCTACATATAATGACTTAAATATCATGGAGAGAATGCCAAGATCAACCAGATTGTTGAGGCTCTTAACGACCATTAAAGTAACAAGGCCTGCATAATTCTATTTACATGCAAGGTCCCTAGGTACGTGTGCCACATACTTTGGTTTATTGCAGTACTAAAGTTTTATAATTATATAATGTACCTGTTTGTAGGCATGGGATTGAGGTTTTTCCCATTTTTTTCAATTTAGTCATCTATTACTATTTTTGCTATTCCCTTAAAGCAATGCAAATTGCACCTACCCAGATTAGGATGCGCTTTTACTATCTGCCAATATTAAGCCTTTCTTATTGCTAATTTCATCAATGGATTCTTTTTCAGGCCCGATGATTTTTAAGGAGCATATGCCCCCAAACATTTCAAGTGTCCAAATCGGGATGCCTGCGTTGGATTGTCTAGAAGTGGGCAAAGCCAGAGGCATGATGACCTACCCACCTTAGCCGAATATCCTGCCTGCAGCATCAGCATCTGTCAGTGTCTACTTTTCAGATCTGCGCCAATTAAAGAGCCACAGTGGCCAATTTGAGAAATGAAAATCTGCACCATTGTGGGGTAGTTGAGAACCACGACTCTAACTTTTGCTGGTTTTATTGTGCCGTCCATTGCAAAGGTTTTTAAAAACGTTCCAAAAAATAACAAACTATGTCCATTGCACATATCGCCCAGTGTTTATAAAAGAAGCTACATATAGTATCAGCTTCTGCTACTCTCTTACAAACTACCCCTACCTATCACATGACAATATTTCTCTGCAGTAAAAACAGGTCATTACCTTATGCAAGATTCCCAGCAACACTATTTCTGCCAAGTAAAACATATCATTATAGGTGTTTACGATGAGCATAAACCTATGATTTGCATACCACAAATGTTCTTAGAAATACTCTTATTATGTTTGTGTGCATATTGCGTTGTTAACGGCAAGAAGTTGTGTCTTCAGTTTATGTTTTCTTATCTTCAGGGGTCATTGGTCAAGGTGAACAAAATAAAGAAAAAGGAAATGAAATAAATGTATAAAGTGGAAAAAATCCTATATTATTCTAATTTGTTGACTTAGCAGGTGTTAATTTAATTCTTTGAAAGGCAGGAAGTTGAGTAATTATTATTATTATTTACCTTTCTGAAATTAAAAAAATTAAACGTATTGTCATTTGCCTTATTTTATACATGATTTTGCACACACACACATATATAACCCATAGGCAACAAATATAAACCCAAAAACTAACAACTATATTTCTCTAAAACAACAGTATGGATTAGAATTTTTTTCTCTGTTGAATATAAAATAAAATTCACCTTTGCTGTGGCTAAAGAATAAACACAGCTTTAGTAAAATTACATTATTCATTCTTATGTTCCCTGCAATAAAATTATTTTTGCACATTCTAAAGTCATTTGGTAAATAATGAAAATAATTCAATAAATATAACACAAGTAAAATGCAGCAAAATAATTTTTCACACATATCTCACAAGACAAATTGATTATTGCTAAACTGAAACATAAAGAGGGTTAAACTGAATTAATTGCTTATTACTGCATGAAACAACTTGTGCTTGGCAGAAAGTCGTGGAGATGGGTGGCCACGGCTTTGGTCAGATAGGTCATGGTGCCGTAAGCCCCACTAGGTGCACTGTCATAGAAAAAGTTGCAGATTCCAGTTGCTTGGTCGCGTTCCAAGTAAAATTCAGCAGCTCCTAAAGCTTTCTGAAAAACACAGGAAAGTGTATATTTTTGCACACGTAAAAATATGTGTACATTTTTCTGAAATTAAACATGTTTTCCAGTGTCTATCGGGGGTTTACTATAGGTTGAAAGGACATCAATGTTACATATCAGGAAACTGGGGATACACAACTAGCAATGGGGGACTAGGGCATTATCAGTGACTGAATTCAGCTGGTGCTGTAGGCCTGACCCAAAGCAGCCCCCACAGACTCCTCTTAGACTTACTGTCTATTCTTCTTCTTATTCTCTATATCCCAGGGTTTCACCTCTCAAGTTCGCACAGGACAAGGGAGCTATGCTAAGAAGCTCTGTGCTCTAGCTTGAAAAAGACCACATTGTGAGGTCTCAACAAATCTGCCTGACGTTGGAACTCTTGAGTGCCTGGAGCCTTTATTTATCTAAGAAGTTCTGTGCTGGCTGGTTACATAAGAAATCAGCCCACCAAGTAGCCCAATGACCTAACAGGGCAATATATATATATATATATATATATATATATATATATGGGAAGCTAATGAGAGTCTTCCATTGATTCCATGGCAATTACTACTATTAAGGGTGTTAGGGTTTTACAAAACAGAGCTTTTTTCATGGGAGTACTAGAACTATACAAGAACAGATGCTTTCAACCACATTGGTAGCTCCTGACTGAGTTGCTTTAAAGGAAAAAAAAACTTTTGTAGAAATATGATTGGCTACTTCTACTTGCATTACAACACCTGCCCTGTGGTAAGCACTTACTACGGATGTTATAGTATCTACCTGGTCCTGAAGAAAAAAATCACTGGCCAAGTGCACAATCCGGTCTACATGGATGATTCCACCAATACTATTCACTTCCATGTCTGAGACGAGTGTGAGTACGTGGATAGCTTCCACTAGCAGCTGTCTGTACTCAGGCTGAGGGACGTGATTAAGAACGGACTCCACGTGGACTGCAAACTTAATCTCGCAAGCAGTCATCTATGTAATTAATAAAAATGTGTGGAAATTATTAGTGAAAAAGACATAAACCATTATATCACAAAAAAAGACATAATTACGGAAATAATTAGGAAAATAGAGAAAACCTCTCAACTTGTGCATGCACATCTAGCAGCTAATGCAGCTATACTGAGCTATTCTAGTCAGAAGTTTACAATCTTTCTATCAAAGGGCGCACAAAGGTGTTACCGGCAGCGAGTAGGCTTCACAAAGGGCTCAACATCTTTGTACATTCTTTTTCTTTATTATGTCAATGTATAATTTTTCAGTAATTAATGTGCTAAAGTTGTTATGAAATGGTATTTTATTAAATGTAAAAATAATGATAAAATAAAAAAGTTATATTACTAATCTTAAATAATCTTACCTCTCTTGTGGTGGAAGAAGGAAGAACATATCCATCAATTGATAAACCATGGCACTAAGTAACAAAATAGAAATACATAAAGAAATGCAAAGCAATAATGGAAACACAACATAACGTAACATATGCCTAGCTGTAATTATAATTTCAGCCAATCAGAAGACTAGACTACAATTCAAATCATTACCACTCAAAGATGAGAATAACCTGTAGCATGTATCATATGCAACCCTCTTTAAGAAGTACAGCCCTTCTTTGGGAAGAAAATACATGTCTTCTAATGCCCCCCTATTCTAGGTAGATCAGAAAGCTTGGTGGGTATGTGTATATCACAATGCTCTACAGCCCTATAAATCAATCACAATAATATGTATGGAAAAAGCAGAAAATGTAGGTAAAATCAATTATATAATTGAAATAAACCATTTGGTTTCTAATACCATATTCAGTTACATATGCTGCTACTAACAGGTCACAAATTAATATTTAAATTGTTAATAAAACCCTGAGTTAACCACATCCCCTACAACAGGTGTCCTTGGGCCATCTTAGCAAGTTTGAATTGGTGGCATACACTTTGTTCCACGACTTCTGCCACTATGTGTTTTGAGATGTTTAGGGAATCCTTGTAAGCCTTTGTCCAATAGTAATAATAAATCATAGAGTAGAATAGTATATTAAGTTGAAAAAAGACCTCAACCTTTCACACATACCTAAAGTTCTAAAGGAGGCAAAAAATCCTACTTGAGGCAATTATGCCACAACAGGGGAAAAAAAACATCTTAATTCCATAGTGGCAACCAGATTACTCCTTGCCAATACTACTGTCCTTTTAACAGTTGTAGCCCTTTATGTTATGGTTAACCAGAAAAGCATCCAGACTTTTCTTAAAAATATCCATCTTATTGTTCTTACTGTGAAGAACCCTTTCCTATGCTGATGCTGAAATCTCCTTTACTCAAGTCTCAACTGATGTCTTTCGTAGAGACCTCTTGGTGAATAGATCACTAGAGAGCTGTATGTATTTGTACAATGTGATCAGATTCCCTCTTTTCAAGTGAAAACAAGTTTGTTTTTTTCTAGTCTTTCTTCATAATTAAAATTCTCCATTCCTCTAATTAACTTTGTAGATAACATGGTGTTGAAGCATTAAGATTTTGTGGGTATCCACCTTAAAATCAGTGGCATTTGGTGGCATTTTGGTGGCATATCTATATTTCATACTGTTACTTAATAATGGGATCTTTCCCAATTTACCTTTTGAAGAACATTCCACACCTTCTGGTAGAAGCCCACTGGTACACGGTTGATAGCACCATCAAGCCGCCTTCTTCTTAGCCACTGACCCTGGTGATCATCCCACATCAGTTGGGGAACAGAGGAACCCGTTGGAGACAATGGCCCAGTTGGAGAAGAAGGACTGCTGCACCTCTGAAACATGACAACAAATACTTGCTACATTTTCTATTATTAATAAACCGGTTAAGGTTTGATAAGCCCACACAGAACGTTTGAGGAAGGTGGTTAATTTGAAAGTCAAGGCTGTAAAAAAACAAACATACGTACACTAGAATTCTATAAACTACTATAGCACAATATAGATGATGATATTAAAGTACAAAACATGAAACTTCAACAACACGTTTTAAATGAATCTTTTAAAATTATTTGGTAATTTATGTACACTGAGTCTTCTTGGTCTCCAATACAGAAGCATTGCTCCATACTAGAAATATACCATAAAAGAGAGCTGATTTTCCAGCTGTAAGGACATGAAAGCAACCATAAACCTCAAAGCGGCATCTGCGTGTTTGATGTTTAAACAGCACTAAAATTCGACCCTCTTTTTATATTTAGCTGTACGCTGGCAGCCAGAGATCATCCACATTTTAACTCTTTGCGGTGAGAAAATAGTAGTATCAGTTTTCTTCCCAATGTTTCAGCTGCATTAGATATTAGTATTTCCTGTGACAAATTAATACTTTTTTTAACATATTTATTCATTTAATGATAGCACAATTTTTGGTTTTAGAACAACTTCTACCGGTAAACATTTCAAGTGGTTTATCAATAAAAAAACCATTAATTTCTTATACTATATATTCAGCAATACAGTTATAGTCAGGAAAATATACACATTTAGGGTACAGTTAACGGAACTCTACAAGTTTAAGAAAATTAAAACACTTTCTTCAAGAGGTGTAATCACATGAAAACAACACAAAACATCTAAGAATATTATTGTTGTTGTTTCTATGGTAACAGACTTTCAGTGCTTGCTTTGAGCAAATTGTTCCCAAAAAATTTATGAATAAAGGGACATTTTATACAATGAAATAATTATTTTCTGGGAATTCCCTGCCCGTTCAGGAGTTCTAGGATTGCTTCTGTTTTATTTGGTTTCAAAAGTTTTAAATTTTAACAGAGTAGGCAGAAGAGCACCTTTTCAAAATATACGACAGGTAAACAGCGTACAGAACAGGAATGGAAGTACAGACGCACAACAAAACACATTATATGGTTTTACCGTAGACCTGGATGAATAGATGCTGCTGCTTACAGAATGGCCATACATGAACTATAACACAGAAACAAAATGTGTAAAAAAAATGGACACGTTACAGGAATTCTATGCAACAGGAAAGAATATGAAGAATATGACATATTCAGAGGTAAGTGATAGTAAAAAAGTTAGTTTTGTTAGCAATAATATAATACTACATCATGCTTTTATATCTGGGTCTGCTTGAATTAAAGAGATACTGCAGCCATCATATGCACTTTGAGAAATATGATAAGCTGCGTGGTTTCGCTTTTCTTACTTGAAGCAGCCAATCGGTGGCAAGAATCATCAGACCACGCAGGACAGCTGCAAGCTGCAGCCTCTAAATCAGGCAAGTGTTTCATTTTTTCCCCTTTTTTAAAGAATGCCTATGTGACAGATTATAAAGAACTAGAGGAAAAATCATTTACTCTCACAAAGTGTAGAGAACTGACATAGGGCTGTAGGTATTGTTCCAGTGCCTGGTTTAGATGGCCAGGAACACAGACAGACAAGAAAAGAGCCTTGCCATAGTCAGTTCGAGCTCTAAGTGGGATGTATGTTTTGATCTATGTTTGGTTTGCTGTCCTGATATCTGTATGTTAAGTGAATACAGAATAAAAACCTGCATTATTTTAAGAAAACCATGTGTGCTGTACCACAGGGGTATCCAACTAGCTGCCAGCAGACACAAAGCAGCCCACTGGACACAGAGGTGCGGCCCACCTGAGGACCATGCAGACATATATATATATATGTCCCCTGTTGCGGCCTTCAGCAACAATAACCTGGAATTCAAAGGTGCTTCCAGGTCAATTGCTGTCGGTTAGGCTCTGTCGCAGTTTCAAATGCTGCAGAGCCACTTAGGAGTGATCTGATCATTATGACACTTGATGTCCCTCTCCCATAAGTGACAACTGTCACATAGAGAACTGTCATCCAAGGTAAAGAAAAAAAGCTCACAAATAAGAAATAAAAAAGTATCGGTCACATTTACATTTTTTGAGGAGGCTGTGCCGTATTTTCGCTAAATGAAAAATCAACGTGGCCCAAGCATACATACATTTCTGATGAGGTGGCCCACTGCAGAAAGAACTTGGATACCCTGTATTACAACAACCCTTAGAATCACCCGACGGAGTGAGTATAAAACCTTACAGTTTATTAAAGCACTTATTAAGTACTTTAATAGTCATTCTTCATTACTGTAAGGGACATTAAACTGCAGCTTTAAGGTAACTAAATTACATCCCATAAATAAAATCTATATACCATAAGGATATATAAGTGTTTGCTAGTGTAATGACTAGTAAATCAGCAATGGGCAGTGTCAGAATTTTGGCAATAAGATATCTCCAGATAAAGACATATTTACTTAATTTCCAAGAATAATTTAGCATTTTAATAAAAAAGATGCAAATAGACAGTAGGTGTAATTTGCTGTTATTTCAGACTTATAGACTTATAAAGAGGTTTTCACAGAACTTCACAGGTTTTTTAACAAAAACTTGAAGAAGCATGTTTACTGTTTTATCCAGCAGCCACACTGTGCAATGAATGGGGAACTTCAATAGTTCTAATAAAAAATATAATATAACGAAACTGTGTCTTCCTTTCCTGATTCTTGAACCCAGCAGACAAGAAAATAGAATAACCCCCTAAATCTTTGCATCCTAACTAGATTAATTAGCTGAACCTGAGATCAGTTGTATATTTAAGCGGGCCCTATCCAACACAGCCTATCTGTGAGAAAAAGATTTACCACCATGTAAGCCTTCTTTTACTATTGTTTATTATATATCCCCAGGGCTAGCTATCCGCACATAAGTATTGTGCTGTAACCAGTATTTGCCTCAGGATGCTTTTTATTGTGAGAACATGGCTTGCAGGTCATTTAAGGTAATTGCCTGTTAGATTTCCTCTAGTAGCAGAAGGCATCTTGCTTAGTAAGTGCAGATTATTGTTTTATTGCGAAATATTTAATATTCAGAGGCGTATATAGGGTATGGCAGCCATGGCACGTGCCATGGGCGCCATCCCTAGGGGGGCGCCGGTGAGCGGCTTTTAAATGCCGTTTTTTTTTTTATGCGGAGGAGAGAAAGGGGCGCCTAGCAATCGCTCGACGCCCCTCATTCTCCTCCACGAGCCCTCTACCCCCGCCCCGGTGCCGGCATTTTATGCTGAGCGCTGCAATATGCCGGCATATTGCGGCGCTCAGCAGTGAAACAGCCGGCACCAGCAAGCGGCTTTTAAACACTGATGCGGAGGAGAGAGAGGGGTGCCTAGCAACCGCTCGGCGCCCCTCGTTCTCCCCGCATCAAAAAAAAGAAGAAGACAGCGTTTAAAAGCCGCTCGCTGTTGCCCGCTGCTTCACTGCTAGGCGCCGAAATATGACGGTGCAGGAAGACAGCAGCATCGTGCTACCGTCGCTGGACTTCAAGGTGAGGGGGGGGGTATATAGTGGGGAGGTTATATAGTGGGGAGGGTAAATATAGGTTGAGTAGGGGGGGGAGAAATATAAGTGGGGGGGAGGGTAGATATAGTGGGGGTAGGGGGATAGGGGTATATAATGGTGGGGGGGGAAGGGTGATGAGTGTGGGTGGTGGGGGGAGGGTGGGTAATATAGGGGTAGGTGGGAAGGATATATATAGTAGTGGGTAGGGGGGGGAGGATATATATATAGGAGTGGGGTAGGGGGGGTAGAAGGTATATAGTGGGGTGGGGAGAGGTATAATGTAGTGGGTGGGGAAAGGGTATAGTAGTGGGTAGGGGGGGGAGAGGATATATAGTGGGTAGGGGGGAGGGTATATAGTGGAGGTAGAGGGGGTATATAGTGGGTAAGGGGGTGGATATAAGTTTGGGGTTAGGGGGAGAGGGTATAGGTAGGTGGTTGGGAGGCATATGGGTGAGTGGGGTAGGGGGGGAGGATATAAGGTGGTGGTAGGGGGATGAGGGTATATAGTGGTAAGGGGGAGAGCCGGGAATATAGTGGGTAGGGGGAGAGGAGGGGGTTAGATATATGTATAATTAGTTGGGGGGAGAGGGGGTAGAAAGAGTGAAGGGCTGGTGGGAGAGAGAGGAGGTATAAAGTGATAAGGGAGGGAGAGGGGGTAGAAAGTGATAGGGGAGGTGTGAATTAGTGAGTGACTGTAAAAGTGTTTGTGTATCATAGATGTAAAATTGTGGAAGGACAAAGATGGCAGTAGCAGGAGGTTTGAGCCTTGGGGACCAAGATGGCACAGGCAGGGTGTATATGGGACAAAGATGGCACAGGCCGGACTGTTTGGGGACAAAGTTGACTTGTGTGGGGCTATTTGGGGACAAAGATTGCAAATCTTATGTGTGTTATCTGGGTGCTGGTCAGGTTCTATGTGGGCAGTGTGGCCGCCAGGGCTGGCTTTGGG
>VKOC01047153.1:0-13433 GCA_009364415.1 Spea multiplicata
TTTTTTTTTTTGGAGAAGTAATTTATTGTATTTTATGATATAAGAGAACAGAAAAAGAAACACATGACAGGTTTTCCATGAGGGTAAAACATCGACATGGCAGAAACACACAGGTCAAGGCACAGAGTCATTGAGTAAACATGGGCATAGCTTATTCCGTAATAAACATATGGCAACGGGATGCCAAACACAGTTTCGTAATGTATGCGGAGCCGAGCAAAAACTGAAAGGCTCGGAGTATACCAGACGCAGCTGGAACCAGAGCCAAGCTCGGCAGGAAAACGGAATCTCGGTAACATCCGAAGAAAGAAGGCAAGAAGGGAAGAGAAAGACAAGAGGGAAAGAGGTAGAAGAAGGTAAGGAGGAGAGAGGGAGGGAAGGGTAGGAGAGGAGGCACAACAGCTCTCACAGCCAAGGCGCCACGGCAGTGGATGGGGCGAATTTTTCCAGCCACGGGTCCCACGTGAGGTAGAAAAGGTGAGAAGTGCCATGAAGATATGCGGTAATCTTTTCCAACTTAATAATGTCCCAGATTTTAGCTTCAACCGCTGGGATAGTAGGGGCACCTGACTTCCAAACCTTAGCGATGGACAAGCGAACCGCCGTACAGACACGAAAAATCAAACGGTGGGCGGATGAGGGCAGAGTGTCCAGCTGATAGTTTCTGCAGAGAAGGGCCGTCCAGGGTTCCGGGGCCAAGCAAACTCCAAGGGCTGTACTTAAGCAATCAAAGAAGTGGGACCAGAGAGACATGACCAGTGGGCAGGTCCACCAGGTGTGCATAAAGGACCCCTCCTCGTCACAACCGCGAAAACAGAGAGATGAGTGTGCTGGGAACATGCGATGAAGTCTAGATGGGGTAAGGTGCCAGCGTGAGAGGACTTTATAACAGTTCTCCTGAACCAGAGTACACGCCGTCACCTTCCAAACATTAACATAGATCTCGTCCCACTCTGTAGGATCAAGGGATTGCCCCAGATCCAGCTCCCAGCGCTGCGTAAACAGGGGAGGTAACGGAAATTTAACGTCCAGCATATGGCGATACAAACTAGAAATCACACCTCTAGGTTTGTGCGGGAGGCGGACGAGCTGTTCTTAAACGTCGGGTCACAATCCGGATGACGTCTGATGAAAGCACGGACAAAATGGGAGAGTTGATGGAATCGAAAAAGTTCTGTAGCTGGGAGCCCGTGGCGAGTAAGGAGGTGTTGATAGGAGCATGGTACATTTGTGCATAAGCAGATCCCCCACCGTGACGACTCCCTTGGTGATCCACCATCGGAAGGGGTGAAGGTGACACCCAGCGGGAAAGTCCGAATTCTGAAAAAGCGGCGTCAATCGAGAGCTCGGGCTCGTAAGGCGCAGTCTATACCGCACACGGTACCATAGGCGAAGAGAATGCAGTAGAGTGGGGCTGGCGGAAATCAATGTCGTGTCGAGAGATGAATGCCACATAAGCCATCCCAGGTTAATCCCAGTGCAGAGGTCCGACTCCAGTTGGACCCAGCGGGGAGGAGAGTGGACCACGGAGAGGGAGAGGAGCATCGCCAGCTGTGCAGCAAGATAGTACTCGTGGATCAGGGGAGCCGAGAGCCCACCCGTAGCTTTTGATTTGTAAACAGTGGCCTTAGCGAGGCGACTCCTCCGGCCCTGCCAGATAAATAAATCGATTGCCCTTTGAAGGCTATTGACGTCAGCTCTCCGGATAGGCAGCGAAATGGAACGGAATAAATAGAGAAGTCTGGGCAAAAGCGTCATCTTAACAGCATAAATACGTCCCATAAAGGACAGGGCATAGGACGACCATGTCGCTAGATCACGCTTCAGGCGCAAGAGGAGAGGGGGGTAGTTAGCTGCATACATTTGTGAAAGCGAGGGTGTTATATATATGCCAAGGGAACGGAGAGAAATCGGTTTCCACTTAAAATCAAAATTAAGAGATAAAAGCTTCACCACAGGAGCGGCAAGAGTAACATTCAGGGCCTCACATTTATCAGAATTTATTTTGTAACCGGACAGTTCCCCGAATCTCGCTAGGAGCTGGTACAGATTGGGTAGAGAAGTAAGAGGGGACGTCAGGGATAAAAGGACATCATCAGCAAATAAGCTAAGTTTATAAACCTTACCCCCTACCGAGATCCCCCTAATGTCAGGATGCATACGAATAGCTTGGGCCAGAGGTTCGATGGCCAAAGCAAACAAAAGGGGCGATAAGGGGCAACCTTGACGGGTGCCTCCAAGGATCTGAAAGGGCCTTGACCTAAAAGTGCCGATGTCAACTACCGCAGAAGGGTGGGAGTAGAGGGCTTGCACTCCCTGCAGAAAGGCGCCAACGAAACCGAAAGCCCGCATAGTGGACCACAGGTATCCCCAGTCCACTCTGTCGAAGGCCTTTTCGGCGTCAAGGGACAGGAGCATTAACGGGGTTCCAGACCCACGACACGAGTGGAGCAGGTTTAGCGTCCTGCGGATATTATCAGGGGCCTCCCGACCAGGGACAAAGCCCACCTGATCCGGGTGAACCAAGCTAGGGAGAAGGGCATTCAGCCGAAGGGCAAGGATTTTGGCAAAAATTTTCAAATCGACATTAATGAGGGAAATTGGCCTATAGCTGGTGCAAAGGGAAGGATCCTTCCCTTCTTTAGGGATCATCACAATCTTGGCCCTCTGCATGTCTGGAGATGGTCGTCCCGTGCCCATGAGGAAGGAGTTAAACAGGGACGTCATGTGAGGAAGGAGTGACGGTGCAAAGGACTTATAATATTTGGCCGTGAAACCATCAGGGCCCGGAGCTTTTGGATTTTTAAACAGCTTGAGAGCAGCCGAGACTTCATCCATGGTGATGGGTGTATTAATGGAGTCAAGCTTCTCAGTGGAGAGGGAGGGAAGTTTACAGGAGGCCAAAAAATTTTGAGTATCGAACGAGAGGGATGGGGAGCAAGATGTCTTCTTACCATCATATAGGTATGAGTAATATCCCGCAAACCGATCAGCTATTACGGCTGGATCGGAGGACAGTGAGCCTGCCCTAGTTTTAATAGCTCTTATAGTCCTGGAACAGGTAAGGTCCCGAAGTCTACGTGCCATCATGGTATCCGGCTTGTTCGCCTTTTCAAAGAATTTCTGTCTAGTTCGGAGGGTCGCTCGAATGGAGTCAGTAGAGAACAACAGATTCAGTTGGCCTTGGGCGGCAACAATATCGCGAAGGAGACCGTGATCACCGGTACGCTTATGGGTTGCTTGTAAGGTAGTCAGCGAGGTCGTGAGTGCTGTAATCTGAGAGAGACGCTGTTTCCGCCGGGCGGATGCTATCGCTATAAATTGTCCTCGAAGGACTGCTTTGTGAGCGTCCCAAACAGTGCCCAGGGAGACATCAGGGGTCAAATTGTCCCGAAAGTAATCAGAGAGAGATTGTGAGATGGTCCCTCGCGTCTCGGGATCGAGGAGGAGGGCATCATTCAAACGCCAAAGGGGCCGCAGGTTAGGCGGGTGAAGAGCCGAAAGGGTGATGTCAATCATAGCATGGTCGGACCAGGAGATTTCATGAATGGAGGAGCTCAGAAGCGATGGGAGCAGGTGCTGATTCAGAAAAAAATAATCTAGTCTTGAGTACATTGTATGTGGATGAGAATAAAAAGAGTAGTCTCTGTCAGAAGGGTGTAGAAGGTGCCAAGCATCGAACAGTCCCATTGATTTGGTGAAACGTTGCAGAGGCTTAAAAAGATTTCTCGGACAGGTACGAGCGACTGACAGGGTGCGGTCTAAATATGGATCCATCACTGAGTTGCAGTCCCCACCAACGATAATGCTCCCTGGAGGTGCCGTCAAAAGCGAATGGGCCAGTTCATCGAAGAACTTAGAAGTCGGCGGGGTCGGGGCGTGTATATATTCACAATCGTAACGGGTTGGTCATGAATCAAACAGTCCAGGCGGAGAAAGCGGCCCTCAGAATCCGAAGATGAACGAAGGGCTTGGAAGTGGAGACGTTTATGTATCAGGATGGACACCCCATTGTGCTTGTCTGGAGCGGCAGAGTGGAAATGCATAGGAAACCGTGGATCCCAGAATTTGGGAATGCTTGCTTTACGAAAATGAGTCTCTTGCAGAAGAACAATATCAGCTTTGGATCTAAGGTAGTGTCGAAGCGCCATCCTACGTTTCTGTGGAGAAAGCAGGCCTTTGACATTATGGGAGACAATCTTCAAGGTGGAAGAGGCCGGAGTCGCCATAGGGCCAGATTAGGAGACAAACGAGGGGAGAGAACAAAGGGGTAAAAGAGAACAAGGAGAAAAAGAGAAAGTGAAAGGAAGGGAGAAGAGAAGAAGAGGGAAAGAAAAGATAAGAACACTGGAGGGACAGACCTCCAGGAGAAACCGAAAACCAATGTAAAGACAATGGACGGAACCACCACGTCCACAATAGAACACCACAGGGGTTACTGGGTGGTGAGACGGAACAAGCCCACCCCTGGCAGCAAACATATAATGCAGGAGGAATACCCCTTGTTAACTGGCACGGAAACAAGAACCTGAACACGCAGGAACCAGAGTAGATTGCCGGAGAGGTGGAGGGATAGATGTCTGTAAATATGTGACGAGGCATTGAGAGATGAAAAAAAAGAGAAAAAAGAAAAAAAAAAAAAAAAAAAAAAAGTATAAAAGTCAGCGGGTGAGTGTAATTGCGTGTGGTAGTGGGTGCATGGGCAGACGTGAGGCGTCCGCAACGCCTACTTCATAGGAATTGTATGGGAGACTGGTAGGAAGGAATAGAAACATGGAAATGTCTGGGTGCAATCTGTGTGTGTGTGTGCATAATCCGCAGGACTGCTCGTGCCACACCCGCGGAGGGGTGGGGGATCCCAGAGATCGGATACCGATCAGCCAGTACAGCCCCCAAGCGCGCATGGGGCGCAAGAAAAAGAAAAGAGAGAAAGAAGGAAAAAAGAAAAAAATTCTGACAGCTTGTCAAGTGTGTGCATAATAAGGCGCGAGCAAATTAGCACAGTGCAACATAAATACAAATTACCCCCTGCACCATAGAGGGAATCCGGAGGTAAGGCTGGAAAGGGGCAGGGGGGGCCAGGGAGGAGGAAAGGGGAGGAGCGGGGAGGAATACGGGTGCTTAGAAGGTGTACATCCCGAAGGGCAGAGTGGATAACACTCGCGGGTATATGAAGGGACCAAGAGATCCCGAAAGGAGCGTCTAGTACGGCCCCGTGATAAAGAAAAGACACTTAAGAAACGCCGTCAAACGTAGGCATCATATATATATAAAATAATAAAAGAAAAAGTGAAGTAAACAAATCAATCTGTTTCCCTATTTTTCTTCTACCTTCTCACTAAAGGAAAACAAAAACCCATAAACGCACGTATAAAAAGGAAGAATACATGTAAATATGGCCGCGCTACCCGGATGAGTAGGCGCCGAGGCCACGTGTAGGGCAATAGTGACATAAAGTAATAACAAAAACAAAATCGACCGAAAAAACGCGCAAAAGAATAGTCCAAAATAAAACCGGACGAAAACAAGGCACTTATCTGTCCCTTGAGCATAGCAGAGAGACCGGCATAACGGGAGCGCTCCATGAGCACAGGAGACAAAGTGTAGATAGCAAAAGTCACCGAAGGCAGCCTGCTCAGGTTGATTCCGGAGACGGCGCAGGGTCTACCCCCGCCCGGGGCGATGATCCAGGGGAGGCTCGGCGAAGTGGAGATCTGTCTCGACGTCCTGGCTGATGAGGGGTCTCTCGAGTCGGCAGGTCCAGGGACCGTGGAGCCTTCAATCCTAGGCGCCGCAGGAATGGCACGGCCCCATCCAGGCCGTGGAGCGTCAGGAGGGAGCCTCCGTCTTGGACAAGCAGCCTGAAAGGAAATCCCCAGCGATAGGAGATCCCCTTCTCGCGAAGAAGATCCGTCACCGGTTTCATGGCCCGTCGTTTGCGGAGAGTGGTCGGTGCGATATCGGCATACCAGACAGGAGTAATGCCGTCCATAGCGGGAGATGCATTCCGCGTGGCCCGTAGGATAGCTTCTTTTGTGGTAAAGAAATGGCACTTCATAATGACATCCCGCGGGGGAGCACCATTGCCCGGCCTCGGTCGCAGGGCCCTGTGGACCCTCTCGAGATGGAGTTCGGCCTCAGGTAAGTCTGGTAGTAATTGCCGAAGATATCGGTGAAAAAAAGATCTTAAATCTACCACGGACTCCGGTACCTCTCGGACCCTCAAGTTGGAACGCCGGGAGCGGTTGTCGAGATCCTCCACCGCATCCTGAAGAGCCGCGCACGTGGTCTCCAGCCGCGCCATGTCGCCATCCCTATCACGGTGAGCCGCCGTGAGATCTTCCACTGCCTGTTCCAGGTGAACAGTTCTGGATGCCAAGGCTGAAAGATCCGCCGAGATCGCGGAGAGACCTGACTTGAGGTCGGATTGGAGTTCCTGCTTCACTGAGAGGATACAAGCCTTAAGATCGGCAATATCCTCTCGCGTACAGGGCCCCGCGTCGTCCGCTCCATCCAGGCCCTCACCACGTGGAGCGTCTTTCTTCTTAAAATAGTCCGGCACCTCAGAGGTAAGACCCGGCTTGCCGCCTCTACGTGTGGACATCTCGCAGGCCAGCAGGAAAAAGCCAGGTAAGTGCAGGTAGTATGGCTATGAGAGCTAAAGTTGCCGGGAATGGAGCAGGAGCTAGCTCACAGTGCGTCCATCTTCACCAATCGCCAGGCCACGCCCCAGTTTGTGCTTTGTTTTAGCAACAGTAAGAGACCAAGTCAATTTTTCTTAATTAATCTTTCATTTTATTTCATTTGTTTTGCTCACCTCAGTCCATCAGTGAAGTGAACTTGTTGGGCTAGTGAGTGCAGCCGCATAAGTGCTGTGTTTTTTTTTGATCAGCAAGCAGTGACGTTAACTGTTTTGCAAAGATTTTCTCATTTATTTTACATTTTATTTCAATTTTATTAAAAGTACCCTTAGTGTTTTGCTCACCTCAGTCCATCAGTGAAGTGAACTTGTTGGGCTAGTGAGTGCAGCAAGCAGTGAAGCTAACTGTTTTGCTGTGACATTTTATTTTATTTCTAATTCTTTTCAAGAAAAATTGACTGTGACGAGCTGTACTAAGCAAAGCTTCAAGCTACTAGCTGTAGTACTAAAATAATTCTAATCTTCTTTAATCTTAATCTATAATATATTATAAATAATAATATTCTAATTCATAATCTATAATATAAGTAATTCTAATTCTAAATTCTAATTCATAATCTATATTCTTCTATCTATAATACATAATATATATTAGTAAATTAGTTCTAATCTATTAATATTATATAACTTAATATTAATTAAGAAATCATATACTTAATCTGATTTAACCTCACTTTAGCTTAGTGGGTTTGAGAGCGTCTGCCTAGAGGTAGACTTATAGTAAGGAAATATAGCTTTAGGCTAGCATAGTAGTAGGCTAAGCTCTTAGGCCCGTGTAAATTCAAATTAAAAATAAAATACTGCTAGTTATAAAATAGTTAATCTTGAGTTAATAATTTAAATAACTTTAGCACTTTGGCAGATTGCACACAACAGCACAGTGCAGTAGTGCATAGTTTTACTTAGTAGCACTGAAGAGAACTTCCTCTATTTTTTTTGTCTTTAATTTGTTTTTCCTTTTTTTTGTTTTTATAGTTTTTTAAACACTACACTACACTACACTACACACACAACACAAAATTTGAAATGGATCCTCCTTTTGGGACTAAGGAGGGACAAGCTCCATCTACCACCACCACCACCAGCACCACCACCAGCGCCAGTTCTAAGATGCAGCCTTTGCGTCAGTCTAGTCGGCCAAGTAGGCCAAGCTCTCGCTTATCATTTGGGGAAGCATTGCTTGAAGGATTATCAAGTAAAGGAAAGGCACCAAAAGCAGGCAGTAGTAGTGCGGCTAGGCCTACAAGCTCTATGGGTTTTTACGGAAAGCCTAAAGCACCAGCAGCACGTTCAAAGTTAAAGGGTAGCACAAGTAGTACTAGCCCAGTGACTAAAAAGAAGTGCCTTTTGCCCCAAGCATCATCTTCCCCATCCACAAGCAGCATGCACGGTACCAAGCAGAGCCAAATTAGCAGCAAGACTCAGAGGGGTCCCAAACCAAAGCGATCTCATTCCTTTGTAGGGAAAACCACCACCACCCCCACCTCTACCGCGTCTACCACCACTAGTGCTGCGCCTACTGTTCCCACCGGTACCGCCACGCCATGTCATCCTAGTACCTCTAGCAAGCCACCAAGTCCTTACAGTATTTTTGTAAAGACAGTTAGAGAGATGGCTACACATAGTACTGGAAATCCAGCTAGCGAGGTACCAGAGGAGCCTGAGACTGAGAGGCCAAGTGTAGAGTCTGTTCTTCCTGCTCGCACTACTACTACTACTAGTCACGATATCAGTCTTAGCTCCAGCCTAGCAGGAATTCCATTTGATCTGGCTAATGAAGAACTAGACTATGAGCCAGAGGAAGTAGAGGAGATAAGTGGCCAGGAATCAGATTCCTCAGGGAGCAGTGTACAAATGACTAGTGCACAATTTTCCCCTGAGCCTCCACCTTGGGATCATCACCAGCAGCAGCAAAACCTACCAAATCTGCTAGACTTCAAGCAATTAGCAGTCCCACTATGGCCAGTACTGGTAGTACCACCAGTGCCACTACCACCACCACCACTAGCTCTGCCGCTGTTCATCCACCCCGAGCAGTACAAGCAGCACCCAAGGCACACCCCAAGGCTATGCGCGCCCCAATTTGGGAGCACTTTGAAAATGTGGAAGAAGGGCGCTATGGAAAGTGCAAACACTGTGGGAAGCTAATAAGCAGAGGGAAAGTGTCGGGCCATTTCACCAGTGCTAGCATGAAGCATCACCTCAGCACTCAACACAACGCTGTGCTATTGGGGAAAGATGCAGAAGTAAAACGTAGTGCAGGCAGTGGTAAAACCCCAACAGCTGCTTCTGAGCCAATAGCAGCAGCTAGTGCTGGCAGCCAGAGACCAAGGCAGGTTGGAGCACTGCATGCCCAGCCCACCCTGGAAGAATTTGGGGCATTCCACTCCAAGACAACGAAGCCCAAACAGCAGGCCAATAAAGTAACGCGACTTATTGGTCAGTTCATTGCTGTTGGAGGGGCATCCTTCTCCATGATTGAAGGGGAGCCTTTCAAACAATTGATGGCGGCTGTGGCTCCACAATACACAGTTCCATCACGTTCCACTTTCAGCAGGAACATTGTCCCCTCGCTGTATCGGTCCTGTGTTGCAGCAGTGAAAGAGGAGCTTTCCAAGGCTGCTGGTCAGTGTGTTCATTTCACTACAGATTTGTGGAGTGCACCTAGCGCCCAGCATGCTTTTCTTTCTTTGACAGCACACTGGTGGCAGCCCGGTGTGTCTAAGGAAGCTGCTGCAGCAGGCTACCGATCATTCCTTCTCCATGCAGAAGTGATGGATGAAAAGCACACTTCCCAAAATATTCTGCATGCGATTAGGAAAATGTTTAGCCTTTGGGTGGGAGCAGAGGCGGGCACCAATGTTGAAGTTGGCTTTGTGGTAACTGACGGAGGTGCCAATATGGTGAAAGCGCTGCGAGATGGTCATATTGTTGGTGTGCGCTGTGCAGCCCACATCATCCATTTTGTAGTCAAGGCAGCAATGTCAGAAGGAACTAATGTGGCAGCAGTAGTTCTGTCCCGCTGCAGAAAGATCGCTGGGCACTTTCACCATAGTGTTAAGGCTAGCCAACTTTTGAGGGAAGAGCAAGAGAGGTCAGGTCTTCCCGTACACTGCCTACGTCAGGATGTCAGTACACGGTGGAACTCCATGTTAGACATGCTGGAGAGGATTTTGGAGCAGCAGAGGGCAATCCATAATCTTGCCTCAGAGCACAATATTGGGATTACATCTCCATTGAATAGGGAGGATTGGACAGTGATCGCCCAGCTAGTGGCAGTCCTTAAGCCATTCAGGGATGCCACAGAAAATTTAAGCTCAAACACTGCCAGTCTGGCCCAGGTAATTCCAATGTTCTCCCATCTAGGCAGCAAGATGGATGTGTTCCTTGAAAACCGTGAGGCTGTTCAAGGTGGCACTCTACATCCTGACGTAGCAGCCATAGTCAGGAAGCTGAAGGATCTGCTAAAAGTACACCTTCGCAAACGAATGGAAGAGAGTCCCGAAATGATGCTAGCGTGCCTTTGTGATCCAAGAATTAAGGGAAAGCTAGCTTTGAAATTCAATGTTCTCAGTAGCTACCGGGAGCAATTGGTCAACAAGGTGCGTGACTGGCAGCGTAAAATGGGAATGCTGTCCGAGGAGGGTGAGGTGCAGGAGGAGGAAGAGATGATATGGTCTGCTACCCCTAGCAGCAGCATCAGCAGCAGTGCCACAAGCAGCACAACACAGCTGAGGGGAGCAGCTGCGTTTTGGGAAGAGGCACTTGGCAGTATAGTTGGACCATCTGACAGGGCTAGCAGCAGAAAGGAGAGTAGTGCTGCTGAAATGGTCAAACTTTACCTCTGTGAAGTTCCTTCTGCGCCTAATTTTGATCCTCTTAGCTACTGGGATGAAAAGAAGAGTGTGTGGCCTGCACTCTCATGGGTTGCGCAGCAGCTTCTATCATGTCCGCCAACCACTGTTCAAAGTGAGCGCGTGTTTTCTATGACTGGAAACATACTGAGTCCACAGCGCTCACGCATGGCATCTCATCTGATGGAGCAGATTGCCTTTCTTAAATTCAATCTGCCCAAATTGGGTTACCCAGCTCTTAGCTTGGAAAGTTAAATTTTTTCTCTCTAATGTTTAAGGTAGTTTCTCCCCCTGGTTGCACTTGCTGCGGTGGGGCAATGCCTGCTACCTCCGCTGGTGTAGCCAATTTACGCTAGGGCCTAGTGTCTGAGCTCTGTAAGTCCGCTCCCAAACGCCTAGGACTGACAGTCTTTGGATGCTTTGCCCTGGGGTGAAACAGGTGAGTGGGGCGTCAATTGCCCACTCATTCACCTTTTTCCGTTTCCAACGCTGCTGCTGGTGGTGGTGCCAGTATCTTTTGCCAGTTCGCTTCCTGGCTGAAATCATGCCTCAAATGTCCCTAATGGAAAGGGTAGTTTCTCCCCCCTGGTTGCACTTGCTGCGGTGTGGCAACGCCTGCTACCTCCGCCGGTGTAGTTAGCTTATGCTAGGGCCTAGTGTCTGAGTTCTGTAGGTCTGCTCCCAAACGCCAAGGACTGACAGTGTTTGGATGCTTTGCCCTGGGGTGAAACAGGTGAGCGGGTCGTCAATTGCCCACTCATTCGCCTTTTTCCAATTCTGCTGCTGCTGGTGGTGGTGCCAGTGTCTCTCTTCAATGCCAGTTCGCTTCCTGGCTAGTGTCATGCCTCAAATGTCCCTGATGGTAAGGGTAGTTTCTCCCCCCTGGTTGCACTTGCTGCGGTGTGGCAACGCCTGCTACCTCCGCCGGTGTAGCCAGCTTACGCTAGGGCCTTGTGTCTGAGTTCTGTAGGTCTGCTCCCAAATGCCAAGGACTGACAGTGCTTGGATGCTTTGCCCTGGGGTGAAACAGGTGAGCGGGTCGTCAATTGCCCACTCATTCGCCTTTCCCAATGCTGCTGCTGCTGGTGGTGGTGCCAGTGTCTCTCTTCAATGCCAGTTCGCTTCCTGGCTAGTGTCATGCCTCAAATGTCCCTAATGGTAAGGGCAGTTTCTCCCCCCTGGCTGCCTCTGTCTGCGGTGTGGCAACGCCTGCTACCTCCGCCAGAGTGGCCAGCTTACGCTAGGGCCTTGTGTCTGAGCTCTGGAAGTCTGCTGCCAAACGTCTAAGACTGACAGTGTTTGGGTGCTTTGCCCTGGGGTGAAACAGGTGAGCGGGTCGCCAATTGCCCACTCATTTGCCTTTCCCATTTTTCAATGCTGCTGGTGGTGGTGCCAGCATCTATTCTCTGCCAGTTCGCTTCCTGGCTAGAGTCATGCCCAAAATATCCCTAATTGTAAGGGCAGTTTCTCCCCCCTGGCTGCCTCTGTCTGCGGTGTGGCAACGCCTGCTACCTCCGCCGGAGTGGCCAGCTTACGTTAGGGCCTTGTGTCTGAGCTCTGGAAGTCTGCTGCCAAACGTCTAAGACTGACAGTGTTTGGGTGCTTTGCCGTGGGGTGAAACAGGTGAGTGGGTCGCCAATTGCCCACTCATTCGCCTTTTCAATGCTGCTGCTGGTGGTGGTGCCAGCATCTCTTCTCTGCCAGTTCGCTTCCTGGCTAGAGTCATGCCCAAAATGTCCCTAATGGTAAGGGCAGTTTCTCCCCCCTGGCTGCCTCTGTTTGCAGTGTGGCAACGCCTGCTACCTCCGCCGGAGTGGCCAGCTTACGCTAGGGCCTTGTGTCTGAGCTCTGGAAGTCTGCTGCCAAACGTCTAAGACTGACAGTGTTTGGGTGCTTTGCCCTGGGGTGAAACAGGTGAGCGGGTCGCCAATTGCCCTCTCATTCGCCTTTCCAATTTTTCAATGCTGCTGGTGGTGGTGGTGCCAGCATCTCTTCTCTGCCAGTTCGCTTCCTGGCTAGAGTCATGCCCAAAATGTCCCTAATGGTAAGGGCAGTTTCTCCCCCCTGGCTGCCTCTGTTTGCGGTGTGGCAACGCCTGCTACCTCCGCCCGAGTGGCCAGCTTACGCTAGGGCCTTGTGTCTGAGCTCTGGAAGTCTGCTGCCAAACGTCTAGGACTGACAGTGTTTGGATGCTTTGGGGTGAAACAGGTGAGTGGGTCGCCAATTGCCCACTCATTTGCCTTTCCCATTTCCTTTTCCATTTCATTATTTTCCTTCTGATACACAACCAACCAAACATAACACACACAATAACACATATAACACATATAACACACAGTGACATCACACATAACACACATACACACACACTTACAATGCACAAAACACAAGGACCTTTTCCTTGTTATTTGCCCTGGCCTTCACTCACTAATAGCATTACATTAACACTATAACTCACACTTCACCCTATAACATTTTTCCATCCACATACCTGCCAACAGAACCAACTTTTTCAGGGACAGTCCTGCTTTTTTCCAGTCCTGTCCCATCTAATTTAGCTAAACTAGGTATGCAAAATGCAAATACACATAGGTAGTTATAGCTCGGTAGGTAACGCTACTATAAACATTTAATAAATATAATCAAGTACTAAATAATAAATCTAACTTTAAAATACATTTAAATAAACCCCTATTTTTTTTTTAAAAAAAACATTAAAATTAAATTATTATTATTTAGACATAATACATCTTTAACCAAACCAGTGCACTGCTACTAATCTTAAACATAACCGTACATTAACCCTAAGCTATTTTTTAGTTCTTGTCCAACATTTTTCCATCAGCATACCTGCCAACACACCCAAGATTTTGGTGGAC
>VKOC01047157.1:0-11685 GCA_009364415.1 Spea multiplicata
TTCCCGAAATCTGCGGTCAAGCTGAATGGTCAGATATATTAACTCCTCTAATGAATTGGGAATACCCACGCGGGCCAGTTCATCCTTTAAGCTCTCGGATAAACCTAGACGGAATTGGTCCAGAAGTGCTGGTTCGTTCCATTTACTTTCAAAAGCCAGGCTCCTGAATTCTGTGACATATTCCTCCACAGGTCTTTTGCCTTGGCGTAATGCACGTATGGCTGCTTGTGCAGAGGTGGAACGAAATGGGTCATCAAACAAGGTATCCATAGCATGGCTGAAATCAGCCCAGGAATTCAGGACGGAGTTATTAGTGTGAAGCAAATGATGGGCCCATAGTTGGGGTTCACCAGAGAGCAAGGAGATCACAGTTTGTACTTTAACATAGTCAGAGGCGTACGTTCTAGGGTTGTAGTGAGAACAGGATCTGGCAGGAGGTCATGAATGTGCGATAACGAGTTCTGTCCCCAGAGAAACGTTCAGGTAAAGACACCTTAGGTTCAGGAGCAGTAGCACCGATTTCCTCCATCACCGGGGGCGGAGCTGTACCAGAAGGGGATCCCCCGGAGGTAGGTAGATTTGTCTGGAGTTCATGAAGTTGACGCTGCATGTGTGCATGACTAGTTTGGAGGTCTTGAAGAGAACGAGTAAGGGAGGCAATTTGTCCCGTGAGAGCCGAGAGGGCGTCAGCAATTCCTGCGGATTCCATGTTTTGGGCTCAGTTGTTCTGTAAGGATCGTCTTACCAGAAGGAATCCGGGGTGCAGGAAAGGAACACGCTTGCTCAGTACAGGACACGCACAAGGGGCCTGAGGTGGATAACAGGGCACTTGGCGGTGTTGCTGTAAGCACGGGTGATCAGGACAGCGTCGTTAAGCAGACCAGGGTCAGGATACCGGAGGTTCACAGAGTCGTTAAGGAAAGCCAGGGTCAGGATACCGGAAATACACAGGAGCCGAATGGATAGCCGAGGTCAGGATGCCAGAGATACACAATAGCCGTTTAGCGGACCGGGGTCAGGATGCCAGAGATACACGAAGTCGGAAGAATAACCAGAGTCAGGATACCAGAAGTTCACGATAGCCGTTGAGCAGACCAGGGTCAGGATACCAGTAATAGTAGCAAGGTACAGGTAAAATACGAGGGGCTCAATAGGTACAGAAGCACCAGTACAACTGAGCACCGGTGGATAGGTTTGAGCAGTTTAAATAGCCCGGGGAGGCGTTCCCCGGCGTCCCTGACGTAACCGCGCCCACCGTCGCCATAGCGACGCAGCAGAATCCAGGCGGCGGTCAGCCGCATAAATATTCATGAAGCGGCCGCGCGTGTGAGCGGCTGCTTCATGTAGCAGGGACCGGTGCCGGCGTTTCTGCCGGGAGGATGGAGAGGAACTTCCCCGCGGCTGCCAGGTAAGTGCCTTACACCCGTACACCAACACCAAGGCCTCCCCCAGGGGTCCTCAAGAAGCTACAATCGAATAGGGGGTCACTAAGCACCTGTTCGCTATACCAACTAATGTACTGAAAAGCTTTGAGATTTAAATACTTTGTGTGGGAGTCTAGTTGATTTATATAAGGGAGCCATGTTGCAAATATTTTTTTCCATAGGTTCCATATTTAAGGTAGTTCCAACCAGTCCATTTTGAATGCAAAGAACAGTTTAGTGTTAAATAAGGTAATTGGGAGGTAATTGAGGGGGGGTATAGGGTGTATCCATTGGTGTAGAATGGTCTTACGGGCAGTCGCCAACAGGATCTGCCATTAATTCCAATAGGTGTCCCTAGGACCCCTAGGTATGCCTCCTGCTCTCCACTTATCCCATCCCCAGTGAGATCAAGAAATTGATAGGAAGTTAAATACCCTAAGGGGCAAATCTGACCCTGTACTGCCCCATACATTCCCTGTGGGATGGAGGGGTTACATTTTAAAAGGGTCATTTTTTATAACCTAACCTGCCCCCCATTATCACCATTCTTGAGCATTCAAGTCAATTGAGGATGCTATACAGCCTTTAAATACTGGTGTTTTTAAACAAGTTACTGCTCAAACAGTAGCCATTTTTCTATATGTCTCTTTTTTCACTTTATTTTTTGAATGCCCTTTTTCCTAAGGCCATAAATTGAGGACCAAGGGCTTTGTGGACAATCGCTGAATGGGCCATTAAAAGTAAGACTTTTTCCCCCCTACAAAAGGGCGCACAAAAAGGGTGCTTGGATGGACCACATCTTGTCCTATTATGGGGACTTTGGAGCAGTAGCATGGGGGGGGGGCGGTCCACACCGGATGCCGCTCATCATGGGGGGTACCACCATGCCGGGTACCACCATGCCCCCTACAGAGACAGACAGAAATGTCTGCCTCTAGAGGAGCAGGCTCGGTTGGGGAGATCAAAGATCTCCCTCCAACCGGCTTAAAGTCAATCTGTCTGTTAATGACCTCCGATCCTGCTCCCTTGCGATGCGCGCGGCAACTGATGCTGTGCGTCAGGATTTGATGTCATATCCCGGCACACAACACTGAAGCCGTGCCCACCGCCTTCCGTGCTCACTGCACCGGAAGGATAGGACGCGGAAGAAGAATATATATATAGTATTGTATTTGTTTTTGTAGTATGGTATTTGTAGTATTTTTTGTTGTTGATTTTGTTTATTAAAAGTAAGTAACACACCAAAATTGGACAGAAAAATTCAATAACAATATTAATAATAATATATGATTGCTAACAGCAATCACACTCCTATCATGCCCAGGCAGCTAATACATGTTAGAACCTGGGCATTATAGGATTGTGATTGCTGTTGTTTTTGTTTTTAAAGTCGGGGGGGCAGTTTCGGTCCAGAATTTTCATTTCAGTGCATCCCTGCTATATACTTAGCCAGACACTGAAGTAGTATGCCTACATCACATCAATGTTTGGCTTATTATATAGTGATAGGGGTTATGCTGCATTATTGTCAATGTCTGGCTCAATGTATAGTGATAGGGATTACGCTGTACCACCGTCAATGTGTGCCTTAGTATATAGTCATAGGGATTACACTGTACCCCCGTCAATGCTGTCTCAGTATATCAGTATATAGTGATAGGTGTTATGCTGTACCCCGTCAATGTTTGCCTCATTATATAGTGATAGGTGTTATGCTGTACCCCCGTCAATGTTTGCTTACTGATAGAAGCTATGCAGTTTTCGAGGGTGTGTGTGTGGGGGGATCCGCCCTAGGTGCCAAAAACTCTAGGTAGGTTCCTGCTTTGGAGTGGGCCCTTTATTATTAATTTTTCTCTTTTATATTCCCTAGAGAGGGCATGAAAATAGGTCTGTGCAGGAGAGTCATAGATGCCCCTGAAGGTTATTCTTTTATTTTAAACCCCATTCCACAAGGAATGGGGATGGGTGAGTTGTCTTTAGTTAATTTTCGTAAGCACTCACAGTTCAGTGAACAGACCTGTCTGTATAAACTAGGGTGACCACATCAGATATGTTTTCAATGACACACATACATTTAACATATTACTTACATAATACATATTACTGATATAAAGTATTCACACACATTTAAAGTGCTATGCATCCCGCATAGTACACAACATCATTTTACATGTGATGGTCAGCAATGTCTGAAAAATAAAAAAATATACCCATTGGAAGGGAGCAAATTATATATATACAGTGGGGCAAAAAAGTATTTAGTCAGCCACCAATTGTGCAAGTTCTCTTACTAACAAAGATGAGAGAGGCCTTTAATTTTCACCATAGGTACACTTCAACTATGAGAGACAGAATGAGACAACAAAGTCCATAAATCACATTGTCTGATTTTTAAAGAATTTATTTGCAAATTATGGTGGAAAATAAGTATTTGGTCAATAACAAAAGTTCATATCAATACTTTGTTATATACCCTTTGTTGGCAATGACAGAGGTCAAACGTTTTCTGTAAGTCTTCACAAGGTTTTCACACACTGTTGCTGGTATTTTGGACCATTCCTCCATGCAGATCTCCTCTAGAGCAGTGATGTTTTGGGGCTGTCGCTGGGCAACACGGACTTTCAACTCCCTCCAAATGTTTTCTATGGGGTTGAGATCTGGAGACTGGCTAGGCCACTCCAGGAACTTGAAATGCTTCTTACGAAGCCACTCCTTCGTTGCCCGGGCGGTGTGTTTGGGATCATTGTCATGCTGAAAGACCCAGCCACGTTTCATCTTCAGTGCCCTTGCTGATGGAAGGAGGTTTTCACTCAAAATCTCACGATACATGGCCCCATTCATTCTTTCCTTTACACGGATCAGTCGTCCTGGTCCCTTTGCAGAAAAACAGCCCCAAAGCATGATGTTTCCACCCCCATGCTTCACCGTAGGTATGGTGTTCTTTGGATGCAACTCAGCATTCTTTCTCCTCCAAACACGACAAGTTGAGTTTCTACCAAAAAATTCTACTTTGGTTTCATCTGACCATATGACATTCACCCAATACTCTTCTGGATCATCCAAATGCTCTCTAGCAAACTTCAGACAGACCCGGACATGTACTGGCTTAAGCAGGGGGACACGTCTGGCACTGCATGATTTGAGTCCCTGGCGGCGTAGTGTGTTACTGATGGTAGCCTTTGCTACTTTGGTCCCAGCTCTCTGCAGGTCATTCACTAGGTCCCCCTGTGTGGTTCTGGGATCTTTGCTCACCGTTCTTGTGATCATTTTGACACCACGGGGTGAGCCCCAGATCGAGGGAGATTATCAGTGGTCCTGTATGTCTTCCATTTTTTAATAATTGCTCCCACAGTTGATTTCTTCACACCAAGCTGCTTGCCTATTGCAGATTCAGTCTTCCCAGCCTGGTGCAGGTCTACAATTTTGTTCCTGGTGTCCTTCGACAGCTCTTTGGTCTTGGCCATAGTGGGGTTTGGAGTGTGACTGTTTGAGGTTGTGGACAGGTGTCTTTTATACTGATAACAAGTTCAAACAGGTGCCATTAATACAAGTAACGAGTGGAGGACAGAGGAGACTCTTAAAGATGTTACAGTTCTGTGAGATATCTTGCTTGTTTGTAGGTGACCAAATACTTATTTTACCGAGGAATTTACCAATGAATTCATTAGAAATCCTACAATGATCAGATTGATTACTTGGGGATTAAAATTGGAGCGGTACTGGAAGATATTGTTGCTATAAATCATAAGAAACTTCGTTTAGAGATAAAATCTTCTCTAACAAATTGGGCGAAACTTGAAACCTCCTGGATGGGTAGCATCAACATTCTTAAAGCTTACATAATTCCTAAAATTTTATATCTTTTTTCGATTAAATTCCCTTTACAAGTCGATCACTATTTCTAAATTGGGAAAATTTACTCTCTCATTTTGTTTGGGCGGCAAAAATGGTAAGATTACAATCAAAGTTTCTTAAAAGAGGTACTGAATCCGGGGGCTTAGGTTATCCTGATATAAAGGAACTCTAGGAAGCTTCTCAGATAGCATTCATGATGGCCTGGGGTCTTACAAAAGAGAAAAATACCCTGGGCTGGTACAATATAGAGAAATACAATTCTAAAAATCTTGACCCTTTCCTGCTGTTTTGGCTACCTCAATCCCAATTCAAGAAGAAAAAATTTCCTAGTTTAATAATTACCGATATTTTGTCTATATCTATAGAATAAAAAAAAAATAGAAACAGGGATTTTATTTACAAAAAACCCACCACCTTAATATAGTCCGTGGTTGAGATTCATTACCTCTTGTACCGCTAGTAGAATTTCAAGATTTTGAAATTCTTTAAAGACAATAAGACTCTTGATAAGTCTAAAGCACATAAACAGTGGGAGAAGGAACTGGAGATTACTATCTCCCTACAGTCGTGGTATAAAACATGGCAGTTTACTAAAAAAGCAACCCACTGTATAAACCTCCAAGAACTCTTTTTCAAACTTATATACAGATGGTATATGGTCCCTACACGTATAGTTAATTTTAAACCAACTAACAGAGATATGTGTTGGCGGTGCCAAGTTAAAATAGGCTCCCATAAACATATATGGTAGGATTGTCAAAGGCTAACTCACTTTAAGACAAAAATATCTGACCTCTATCTGAAGCTGTTTGTATCTCACTTGGAGCTTTCCCCTCAAATGTTTTTGTTTCATATAGATTTTCCAGACATTAACAGGAATGACCAGATTCTGTGGATTAATATATTATTGGCTTTTAAAATCTGTTTTACTAGATATTGGAGAAATCAAGATATATCAAGTTGGCAAGAGATTAAACCGCAAATAAACTTACAAAGTAATATAGACAGATATTTTTTCCTTAAGGGATGTAACTCAAGAGGGAATTACGAATGTATTTGGCAGAAATGGTCCCAGATAACTGATTAAATAACTGCATTGACATATCTGCAGCACTGCTCCAGTGGCCTATGTACTAGACCTATCTTGGCCCCATCATTTCATGACCCCCCCTCCCCAAGGAAACACTGAGTGTATGAATATTTAAAACTATTAGCTTGTAATATATTTTGTTATGAGTATTAACGGACTCATTTAAATACATTAAATATTCTTGTATAAATGTGTATGTGCATTTTCAATGCATATTTGTAATTTATGATTGTGAGGTATTGTATGTCTATTGTAAGTCTATTTCTGTTTTGATATTTTTATAAAAATTTTATAAAGAATGAGAAAGAGAAAGAAATCCTACAATGTGATTTCCTGTATTCTTTCCCCCCATTCTGTCTCTCATAGTTGAAGTGTACCTATGGTGAAAATTACAGGCCGTGGTGTACAGGCTTCCTGGTACATCACTAGACATGTTTCTTTTGTTATGCTTGTTATACATTTGTGCTTATGATTTCATACATTTGATCTAGGACAAAAACAAAAAAATCTTCAGATCCGGCTCTGCTGGTTGGGTCTCCACTGCTGGCCGCCATCGACCTTGCATCTTCTGTATGGTCTAGCCCTCACGGCCTCCTAGGAGTCCTCCACCTAGCGTCATACTGATATGTCGTTGACTCATGTCTCTCTGCACTGTATATTGAGATAGCATGCCGCCCTGCATGACGGTTGTCTTCTCCCTACTATGTATTAATGACATTTTTCTTGTAATGCATCAAGGATCTGATGAATAAAAACCTTTAAATTAAAAAAAAATAAAAGGTACATGTCTGGTGCATAGACAAAGCGGAGAGTGAAACGCATAGTGAGTGCTGACAACATCAGAAGGAGGAATTTGAAAGTGTAACTAAGAGCCGATACAGCGTTTTTTGTCATACACTCTGGACTCTGAAGACACAGAAAATAAGAATTTTGTTCTTTAAAAAAAGTTACTTTTATTTGACCCTCCTTCTCTGCCTACTTTTTCTATTCTTACTACGGAAGTTTTCATATGAAGACAATACAAGCGCCCGTGTGTCTTATATTGCTAGTGATCTATTATATCAATCACACATATTACACTATTTATTTATTTTTTTGTCTCCTTTTTTTCTGAGCCTGCAGGATACCTTTTGTGTATACTCTCTCTCTAGATGGGTATTTATATGTAATTTTTCAATTGAGCTATTGGTTCACAAATATTTTCTCTTTCTTTCTTTCTTTTTTGTGTATTTAGTTGTGTTTTTTGCAGCTCTACTTCACTATAAGGTGTTGGTTTATATTAGTTATAACATATTGCGCTTCACTTATTGTGTTTTTTGTGTATTTATTATTTACTTGCATAATGTAGGGGTAATGCTTTTCTTAAAAAAAACAGGCGCTGTATTTAAGCATTTTGGATACACAAAATTCTACTTATTAGATTTAGAGGTTATCCATCAAAAGTGACATATGAGATCAACTCGATTGAATTGTTCTTGGAGTTGATATAATCCAAGATGACTCAGGGCTGAGTGAGGGTCACAACATCCCTGAGGAATATCTGTCACTAATGTTTTCTTTTAAGTCTTCTTTTGGAATGTCAAAGTTGATATTACTGTTAACGCTTTAGAAAATTCATTTTATATTGTTTCTTTAAGCACAACTGTTAAACAAACTCAAATAAAAACTGAATATTTGACAGGTTCTCCTTTTTGTCTGTTCTGCTTTTGATAATAAAGGAATAATTTATAATGACAGCCTAGCATTATCATCAATGTTGGTAAATTGTATCAATTGTCATTTCTGAATAAATCAAGTTTCATAAAAAATGCATCCAAGATATCCATTCCTGGATGCCTGCCTTACATGTACATGTGTTTTGCAAAACATATCTCTCACTTGCTAATGCTTAAGTTTGCTGTACTTACATTCCTTCATCGCCTAAAGGTAAAAGGTAAAATACCGTATTTCCCCAAGTAAAGGACACAACCCTTTTTTGGGAGGCCAAAAGTAAAAAAAAAAAAATACATAAAGTTATTGTACTGGCTGCCTGGGCACGATATGAGTGTGATTGATGTTGGCTGCTAGCGAGCAATCGCACTCCTATCATGCTGAGGCAGCCAGTATATGCACATCAATTTCAGCCTCCCTGTTCCCCCTCCCTGTGCCCCCTACACACGGATCCATGCTAACATACATACATTTACTCCCCAACCTTACCTGAACTGTAGATCTTCTGCTGCCGCTCACCAACTTCCGAGGGGGCCGCTGTTTCCCCTCTGCCTTGCTCGACGCGGCTGCACAGGAACTGAGCGGAGTCATATGATGCGATGTGCATTCACGTGACTCCACTGGGTTCCTTTGCAGCCGCGACGGATGAATGTAAGCAGCAGTTAAAAAAAAATCTACCACCACTGGATAAGATGCACCCAATTTTTAGACCCCAATTTTTTTCTAAAAAAAGGGGCGTCTTATAGATGGGGAAATACGGTATATAACAAACCATTTAGTATAACTTGGTTATAACACCGAGAAGTATATGAGAATAAGCAGGTGCACTTAATACTTAATTCAGAATGCTCATCAATGATAAAACATCCAATCCAACAATTCTAGAAGTTAAAACCAATGTCACAGTATCCTCATTCATAGATTAAAAAAAAACTAATTTGCACTTACAAGAAGTGATGACACAGTGTATATATGTACAAAGACTGTATATTCATACAAAGCTTAGTAAAAGCCCAGATACCTCATGAGGATATACAATTCTATATTGTACTTGCCCAAAAAAATTCAAGTATTAAAAGCACAGTCTTTCTTTTTAAAGATGGTGCTGGTCAGCCACGTCTCAGCATCCTTTAGTGCTTGCGTCACCCCCAACTTCATAAAGAAATGCTAAGAGAAAGTTAAAAAAAAGGGTTGTCATTTTTAAAATATATTTTATTCCTAATAAATAGTATATGAATAAAATATGTTTTACTGTCAATACTCTTGTGTTTGGTTTTTGATTATTGTTATTATTATTGATTATTGTGTGAGTTTTCCCTGAGGGAAGTGGATTGGGGGTACATCAGTCAACGAATCAGTGGTGCCCTGAATGCTTTGTCTTTCTAGCATCTTGAGGATTTATAAATCTGCGAGTGGGAAGGTACATTATTATTATTATTAATTATTTATTGTTTTATATAGAGCTATCAAATTCCATAGTGCTGTACAATGGGTAGACAGGACAACAGGTGAGGAGGGCCCTGCTCAGACGAGCTTACAATCTAGAGGATACACCATGCAGGTATCGAATCACATCCTCTTTTCTCTTTTTTATTCTAAACAATACTCATTCTGCTTTCTCTTATGCATCCGTTTCTTTGTGTGGCACCAGTCTGGTCAAAAAAATACAAGAAGATAAAGAATTGGAGGAGGCCATTGGTCCAGTAGCTTTGCTTTAACCCCTTGATGACAATTGCCGGTCCGGGCACGTCACTCAAAATCGTGACGATTATGACAATTGACGTGCCAGGACCGGTACGCTTTTAAACGGGTGAAAAAATCGATCCGTGATCGATTTTTTCACTCAAACGGTGTTGCTCTAATGCCTCGACATCGAGGCATTGAGCAACACCAAAAAAACCATTCCCGCCCCCCCCCGATCGCTCCTAGGAGCAAAAAAAAAAACATGTTTGAAAGACTGCACGTCTTTCAAACATGGCGGCGCCCGCCGCCGAAAAACGGGTTTAGGAAGCGATCGCGAGTCGCTTCCTTTGCTTAGCTGGTGTTGCTAAGATGCCTCAGTATCGAGGCATCTTTGCAACACCTGTTTAGCAAAGGAAGCGACTCGCGATCGCTTCCTAAATGCTTAACTTACCTTCCCGGCGTCTTCGAAACACACGCGGTGTTTCAAGATGGCGGCGCCCATCAAGCCGGGGGGCGGAGCCTGCTGACATCATCGGGGGGGTGTTGCTGGATGTCATGGACATCCAGTGAATAGCACCCCTAGTGGTCAGATCACTCATAAGAGTGATCATTATTTGCTAAATCAAAGGCAATGTTTTCTAAACATTGCCTTTGATCAGTATTGGATCTGCCTCCCTCCCTCACTTGCTTCTAGTGAGGGAGAGAGACAGATCAGTGTGTATTCCCAATAAAATATATATATATATATTGATCCAAAGGCTATTATAAGAGCCACCCATTTAATATTAACCCCTTCATTGCCATTGATCACTGCATAAACAGTGATCTTGCATAGTGGCAATTGTTTTTTGGGGTTTTTTTTTTTACTTTTTTTTTACTTTTTTACATTTTTTTAGGTTTTTTTTTATTTTTATTAGAACCATTAACCCTTTCCTTCCCCACTATTTTTGCTGCAATTGTTACCATGCAGCGGTATACGGCTGAGGAGGCATGTTCCAAATGTGGCCCTTTTGCCCCCAAACAATCTGACAAACCCATGCATGTGGGGTATCAATGTACTCAGGAGATGTTGCTGAACACATATCGGGGTGTTGTGTGACAGCAACAGCATACCAGGAGCTGAAGTACAAAGTATGTGAAAAAAACACCAAAAACAATTACTATCACAAACTTTGACAAGGGTTGGTGGTAGGATTAGTGCATGGAAAGGGTTAAACTATCAGCATCTAAAATACCCTGGGGTGTCTAGTTTTCAAAAATATATGGTTTGGTGGGGTAAATTTAATTTGCTGGCTTCAAAGATGCCCCAAATACCACATAGAGACAGAATTACCAGATTCAGAGAAAAATGGTTTTGAATTAGCAAAACGCTACTTGTACTTATTGCCCCATAACGTGTAGAAGAAAGCAAAAAAACATAAAAACATTGGGTATTTCTAAACTCGGGACAAATAATAGAATCTATTTAGCAGGTTTTTTCAGTAGTTTTTTATGATGAATAAAAGATTTTTCAAATAAAAGTGAGAAAATGTGTTTTTTTTTCAATTTTTCGTCATATTTTAATATTTTTATTATAGGAAATTACATCATATGAAAAAAATTTTGGTGTCTGAAGAAAGCCCTTCTTGTCCTGAAAAAAACAATATATAACTTGTGTGGGTTTAGTAAATGGGTTAAGAGAAAATTACAGCTAAACACAAACACCGCAGAAACGATAAAACAGCCATTGTCACGACGGGTACAAAAAATAGAATCAGAGCCTTTGTCACAAAGGGGTTAAAAATGTATTTCCAAGTATTCCATTAATTTCTTAGACACAAAATCAAAATGTTTTTATATGTGACACACATACAACCAAGAAAATCCTTAGTATTCACTGGAACAAATATAAGGGAAAAAAAATGAGAAACAGAATGGATTTTT
>VKOC01047158.1:0-13006 GCA_009364415.1 Spea multiplicata
AGGATACTTCCGGACAGATAGTACCGCCTATATTCTTGTGATCTATACGTACAAGCTTTGTTAACCTGGTAGGGATTGATTCTTATGTGTAATAGTGCAAATTCTGAAGGCAAAGGTTAATTCCATATCAATGAGATCTAAACAATAAGTATTATCTTGAAAATATGGCACTTTTTGCAACATTTGGACAGCAACTGTAAGGATAAAATCCCACAATGTTAAATGATAGTTATGAAGCATTGTTACAATTACTTTCCAACATCTCTTAAGCAAAAGATATACATGTTCATTACATAACTTTTATTGAATCTCCTCTTTCTGGCTGATTAACCTGACTACTTAGCATCTTTGTAATTTGCTCATAATGAGTTTTACAACAGGTAGGTGAAATCCACTATTAATATATCTTAAAATGCAGAACCATTTAAACATGTTAGCATGATATATGGTAAGCATTGCTGATAAACGTAAAGATTTTCAAGTGCCATGTTAGCTTACTACCAGAGCCATGGATTTTTTAAAGGGTGTTTGCTCTCAGTTACACTATATATGCAGGAGCAAATAAGAAGTGATATTGGGGGTGGGAAAATAAGATGCAATTTAAGCATATAAAAGGCTTAAATTATTATAATTACCTCTTTCTGCCCTCTTTGTTTGCTCTTCATATTCATGCAACCTGAACATCAGTTCCTCCTTTTCCTTTATCATCTGTTCCTTCTCTTTCTCAACAGCTTCTCTTTTCTTCTTCTCATTTTCCAGCTGTTGCCTGCATAACAAAGAAAACACAGGTAACAATCAGCCAAATTTACTAGAAACCAAACTCCAAACAAAAAGCATTATGTTCCTTTAGACCTTCCCACTTAAAGAAACTGAATTATTTATCTGTAGAGATTAGTTACACCTCAAGTAAATGTCAACATTTATACCAAAAACCAGATGCACAATATTGATAGCTTCCTAACATCCAAGGGCCTTTAAAGAGACACACCATATTGCAGTACAAAGGCGTAGTGTGATATGATTTTTACATGTGTCACAGGAAATTTGTCCGCCGCGATCTTTGATGATTAGTGATTGGTGGGGCTTTCCTCCCCGGATTGGTGGGGCTTTCCTCCCCAGCCTCTCTCTTGTGAGGCTTCCATGGATGCTGCAAAGCCGCCGATCGAGGCTTTTTCGACAATGCAGCTATTTAACGGCAGCCCGTACATGTACGGGCATTGTCGTTATCTCGTTGCACGGCAACCCCGTACATGTACGTGGATTGTCATTAAGGGGTTAAATAATTTAAATAAGACGCACAGCAGTGGTAAAGTGAAAATCATATTGTCCCAATTATAGGCCAGATTTTCCCCTTTAAATTAGGAGTGCAACCAATCAGAGTTTAGATATTTACACTTACTCTATCTCAACTTCTTACCTAGTCCGCTGTGCTCCAGTCCACTTTTCCACAGCTCCGCTTGTTTTCTTGTCTCTTGTTCTTCGCTGTTCTTCATCCGCTTCTCCCTGGTATCCGTTCTGTTGAATGTTGCAGACGGATTCATGGAGGAAGAGAAGTGTTTCTGTACCTCTTTTTCTCTGTGAATCCCACTGCATTATTCTGGCCTCTAGGACTACTTCCAAAAAAGGACTCAGACTTTATAAACATAAACTAGAGGGACACTCTAAACATAGGTGAAAAATGCATGTAACTTATTTTGGTAATTCACAGGTCCTCAAACAGCGGTTCTCTGGGCAAATACCTAGTTTGTTTAAACCCCGTAGGCACTGAAGACCTCACATCCATGCAAAACCATTTCTTTCAAGGATTGCAGCAAATTCTCTGCCAGGGTAGTTCAGCAGCACCGGTTCCCCCTCAGCTCTCACGAGATTTCCTTTGCTACCTTCCACAATACTCATCTCCGTCACATTGAATGTTACCTTCCATCCCTACAATAATTTCAACAATCCAGGAGAATTCCTCCATCAGAGGGGGAACCGCTCATGCCTGAATGGAATTGCAGACCATCTATAGGCAGACAGAGCTCCCCTGAGCCTGTAATCACTCCTACAGGAGAGATTATATAGGGAACTCTTTGATTACTGGTTTAGCTTCATGGAGTTGAGCCGTGGTATCTTCGGTCCCCACACAACCATCCTCAACCCTCCCATGCTGTACAGTTGCGACATGAGATTGATAATTCAGCAGTATTCCCTGCAATGCCATTATGACAGCTCTTGATGACGCCAACCCTCCCGTCAGTGACAGCTACGAGATGGGCATGTTAATGAACATTTTATTATTTTTTAATATATATATATTTATAACTACTACTAACTGATCGCTCCGTAGTGAAACTTTAGGTCACTAATTATTGTTTGGTCTCACCATACAAGTGTTCTGATAGCAATTTTTTTTTATTTTTATTTTACAATATTTAATTTTCTAAAAATTAAACTAATAACTTGCTATGCGATCACTGATTAATGACTCTTGAGGTCACTGATCATTGACCAGTCTTGGTGATCAATAGCCAATGACCTAATCTGTTTATACCTCTCTCTAACAGTATAGACTTAATGTAACCATACCGTAATTGTACTATTCAGTACGCCAAAAAGTACCTCTTATGCTATACCCTAACCATTAGATCACGAGACACAAAAAAAAAACAGGGAAAGAGGGACACCAAAAAACATTTAAAAATTACCCAAACCGGGGAATGAACTTTGTCAAAACCATGCCATCTACAGTATGCATGAAAAAAGGAAAGACTCCAACAGGTATCAATCATCCTGATGCAAAAATGTGAAGTGTAAGAAAAACCATCAATATACAGTGTTTACATTAAATTCATGGTTGTGGTGGTCCACGTAGACAGTTAAGTGTGGTGTCTTTAATGTCCTCGAGCAGTGTGCTTTCAGGCAATATAAAGGTTATGGGGGTTATTTTGATATTTAGGGGTAATTTTACCCTGCAAAATTAGGATGTGCAGCTTAATAGTTAAACTGTAACAAAGCAGAAAGTGCTTTGCACGGTCATGATTTGGGGATTTCTTGAGACACAGTGTAATGTCACGCATGTGCTCTGCAAAAGTGGGAGATTATATTTTTTTTCTTGTTTCACATATCCCAGCGTGCAGCATCCATCTCAAAATGTGTCTGACATGAAAAGGTACAGGAAAAAAAACAGAAATTCTGTGCTTTCGGTGAGCCACCTAAAAAGTTAAGTAGGATGTTTTTGAAATCCTCAGGCGATATGTTTTCAGGGAATGTTTGTTCGGTTATTTTGGTGTTGAGAAGCATTTTACCCACAATAGCATAAGCTGCACCTTCCCTGTTTAACTGTAAAAAGAAAAGTAAAACAGCTTTGTACTTTGGGGTCTTTTGTGACATTGTAATGCTGACATACAGTGGATATAAAAAGTCTACACACCCCTGTTAAAATGCCAGGTTCTTGTGATTTTAAAGAATGAGACAAAGATAAATCATGTCAGAACTTTTTCCACCTTTAATGTAACCTATAACGTGTAAAATTCACTTGCAAAACAAGCTAAATTCTTTGAGAGGGGGGAATAAAATAAAACTCACGATAACCTGGTTGCATACGTGTGCACACTTAAACTAATACTTTGTTGAAGCACCTTTTGATTTTATTACAGCAATCGGTCTTTTTGGGTAGGAGTATATTAGCAGCACATCTTGACGTGGCAATATATGCCCACTCCTCTTTGCAAAAGCGCTCCAAAGCTGTCAGATTGCGAGGACATCTCCTGTGCACACCCCTCTTCAGATCGCCCCACAGATGTTCAATTGGATTCAGGTCTGGGCTCTGCCTGGGCCATTCCAAAACATTAATCTGGTGAAGCCATGCTTTTGTGGATTTGGATGTGTGCTCTGAGACGGTGTCGTGCTGTAAGGTGAACTTTGTCTTCAGCTTCCTAAAGGATGCCTGAAGGCTTTGTGCCAAAATTGCCTGGTATTTGGAACTGTTAATAATTCCCTCCACCCTGACTAAGGCCCCAGTTCCAGCTGAAAAAAAACAGACCCAAAGCATGATGCTGCCACCACCATGCTTCACTGTGGGTATGAGGTTCTTTGGGTGATGTGCAGTGTTGTTATTGCGCCAAACATACCTTATGGAATTATGGCCAAAATGTTCAACCTTAGTTTCATCAGACCATAACACATTTTCCCATGTGCTTTTGGGGGACTTGATGTTTGTTATTGCAAACTTCAGCCAGGCTTTGTTTTTCTTTGTTTTCTTCCGTCTTGCCACCTCACCCCATAGCCCTTGTAAGCCTCCCTTAACAGGAATGTCCAGTTCTTGGTAATGATAAAGCCTGCAACCATAGGGCAGGGTGACATGAGGTTGTGGGGGCAAACAAAGGTCAGCGGTTAGTATTGCAGGTATAGGCAGTGGGGTCAGGGAAAGGTCAGTTCTTCGGATAAAAAAAAAATAAAAAATGTGAAGCTTATATAAGTTTTTTGTGTTTTGCGCATGCGCTAGCGCTTTGCCGCGTTTTTTAAATACCTCGCGCTGCTGCGTGCATACCTCGCGGGCGCCTCGCGCTGCGCTATGGGCGGGAAAAACACCTATAAATAGAGTCGCTTTGAGGGGCTGTTTCACTTACCTGGCGAACCGCTGAGCCGATACTGCACTGACCTTTGAGTCTGGTGAGCAGTGGCGAGGCTGGTAAGCTGAAGACGGCATGGAGGCGTTAATGAAAATGCTGCAGGAGCGGGTTGCCGGCGAAGGTGGAGAAGATTGGCTTCGCGGATGTCTTCAGGATGCTTCGTTTACAGATGAAGTTGTTCCTGTTGACCCGAGCGTTGCAGAAGACGAAGTGGCGGAGGAGGAGCCGGTGGAAGCTTTTATACCGGCGAAGATCCCGCAAGATGGCGCTCTATCGCGGGATGCCCGCGGTTCATCTGGATCAGGTGTTAGGGTCACGGTTACGTCGGATAGACGTAGCAGACCCGGAAGAAGAGCTTCTGACGCCGCACAGATGAAGAAAAGACCCGCTTCTCGGGTGAAGGAGGTCCCGAAGCGTTCCAGGGCAATGCAGGACCCGGGTGAAGGATGCAGCACGCAGCTGAGCAGCCGGGGCAGGCGTCTGTCACAGGTGGTCCCAGATGCTGCAGAAAATCTTGATGCCGAACAGAGTGGCTTAAGGGCTGATGGCAGAGCTGGTGAAGGTGGCGAGTCTGCGGTTTTTTCTGCTAATGAATTTAATGCAGCAGTGTCAGCGTTTATGGATGTTTTAAAGGGTTTTCAGAAGAAAAGTCCAGCTCAGGCTTGGGTGCCATCTGGAAATGCTGGTGTAAAGAGTAGTGTAGTGAATGAAGCCTGCATGAAAGAGGTCATGTCATGTGAGGTTTCCCCCCTGGTTTTCACTTAAGTAAAGCTGTTAAAGACAAAATTTGGAATGATGAATATTTGGACATATTATCGTTATTGCCGGCTTCAAAAGAATTTTTGATGAAGTCTGATAAGGAGGAAGAAAGACGTAGACCGGTAGTGAGATCGTTTAATAATTGGTTGCAGGCGTTTTGTATATTTTCAAGCGTTTATTGTGAGAAACATATGGAATGCAGTGCGGGTCTTTTCCAGCATCTTGATGCGGTATTAGAGGCATATAAAAATTTCGGAGGATTAGCGTGGTTTCATTATGATGAAACTTTTAGACAAAAAATGTCTGTACATAAGAATTTAAAGTGGGGGATGAAGGATGTTGGCTCGTGGGTGAGCATTATGTTACCTCAGAGAAATGTGACTAGCTTTAGGTCAACTGGTAATGTTTCCCAGGCTAATAGACAGAAGGGCTTTTGCTGGTCTTTTAATGAGAACCAATGTAAATGGCCCAATACGTGCAAGTTTAAGCATGAATGTTCAGTTTGTTCGGGTAATCACCCGGCTTTCCGTTGTTTTCGTAAGAATTTGTTTAATGCAGGAAAAGATCTTTCCAAAGGCAGTGACGCCGGTGAGAGTAGCAAGTCTGCTCCCCTTTTTAGGCAGGTATCCAAACCGACAGATGGCTAAGTTGCTTTATGATGGCTTCAATGAAGGTTTTAGGATTCCTATTTATGATAAGGAAGGCATGGTGTGGGTGGACAATTTAAAGTCGGTTAAGGTCAATGAGGAGGTGGTGAGACTTAAAATCAGCAAAGAATTAAGTTTAGGAAGAATTGCGGGTCCATTCACTAAGCCTCCTTTTTCTTGTTTTCGTCTTTCCCCACTTGGTTTAGTACCTAAAAAAGAACCTGGTTCTTTCAGGTTAATTCACCATCTGTCATTTCCGCATGGTAACTCTTTAAATGATGAAATTATAAAAGAGGATTTTTCGGTGCATTATGCATCATTTGATGATGCACTTAAGTGGGTTAGATTGATGGGGAGAAATGCTTTATTAGCTAAGGTTGATATTGAAGCGGCTTTTAGGTTGCTACCTATACATCCTGATTGCTTTCGGTCGCTTGGTTTTCAGTTTGATGGTTTATTTTATTTTGATAAATGTTTGCCGATGGGTTGCGCTGTGTCTTGTTTTTATTTTGAAGCTTTTTCAACGTTTCTAGAATGGGTTTTTAGGGATGTTTCAGGTTTTGCTTCGGTTGTACATTATCTGGATGATTTTTTATTTATTGGTAGAGCGGATGCTGATGATTGTTTGTCTATGCTTAATATGTTTTTGCAGTTAGCGGATCATTTTGGTGTTCCGTTAGCTGGTGATAAAACAGTTTTTCCGTCTACAGAGTTGCAGTTTTTAGGAATAGTTATTGATACGCAGAAGATGTGCTTTAAACTTCCTGTTGATAAGATTAGTAAATTGAGAAGGTTTATTCATAGAGTTTTGAGTAGTCATAAATTAAAGGTTAAAGAATTTCAGTCATTGCTAGGCATGTTTAATTTCGCTTCTAGGGTGATGCCTATGGGTAGAGTTTTCTCTAGGCATATAGCAAGGGCCATTTCAGGGAAAAAGATGCCTCACCATAGGGTTCGGATAACTAAACAGATAAAGGAAGATCTTAAAGTATGGGATTTGTTTTTGCGCAATTTCAATGGTTCTGCTATTTGGCAAGAAGAATTTGTGGATAGTGATGCTATGGAATTTTTTACTGACGCTGCTGGAGCTACGGGTTTTGGAATATTTTGGAGTGGGAAATGGGCGGTAGCAGAATGGCCACTTACATGGGTTGAGGCTGGTTGGACTGAGAATATGGTTTTATTAGAGTTATTTCCAGTGGTTGTAGCATTTGAATTGTGGTCTAGCCAATGGGTTAATAAACGGATTTTGCTTCACTGTGATAATATGGGTGTAGTTTGGGTGATTAATACTTTGCGGGCTAAGTCCATTCCTGTGATCAATCTATTACGACATTTAGTGTTTTTATGTTTAAAAGGTAATATATGGCTTAAGGCGAAACATATCCCAGGCAATAAGAATGTTTTGGCTGATGCGCTGTCTCGTTTCAATTTTAAGCTGTTCAGGACGTTGGCGCCACAAGCGGACGCGGAAGGGCTGGTAGTTCCGGAGTCGGTTTGGGACTTGACTTCACCCAGTTAAGTAATCTGTTGGTGAACTCTGTCTCGAGGAATACATGGGAGGGTTACTCCAAGGCTTGGAAGGCTTGGTCCGTTTTTGTTCAATGCAGAAATTTGGATATTTTTGATGGGAGTATAGATGGAGCTTTATCTTTTGTGCTTAGCCTAATTGATAAGGGTGTGGCTAAGTCTAGTATAGATAGATGTTTATTTGGTATAGCTTTCTTTTTTAAGTTGGCCGGTAAGCAGCATTCTTTTCGGGATTTTTTGATTAAACAGCTTCTTAAAGGTTATAATAAAAGTACCAGGATGCCTGATGATAGGAAGCCGTTGTCATCAGGGGTATTGCATAGCCTGATAGGTTTTTTGTATAAAATTTGTTGGGATGAATTTGAATGCAAATTATTTAAAGCTGCTTTTGTATTAGCTTTTTTCGGAGCCTTTAGGATTAGTGAGTTAGTAGCTAATAATAAGGATGGTGGGTCTGGTTTGCGGGATAGGGATGTAAAAATGTGGTGTTAATTTGAGATTGTTTGTCCGCAATTCTAAGACGGATAAGGAGGCCAGAGGTTGTTGGGTTGTTTTGAATAAGTTAGAGGGCTCCGAGATTTGTCCGGTTGCAGCGGCGGCAGAGTTCAATGAAGTTCGGCCTGGGGTTATTGGGAATTGGTTAATACATCGGTCAGGTTTACCACTGACAAGGTTTCAATTCAGGAGGGTTTTGAGTTTGGGGTTGAAGGAATTGGGCTTAGATAATGAGAGATACACGACACATTCTTTCAGAATTGGTGCGGCTACTGAAGCTGCCTTATTGGGTTTGGATGAGTCAGTGATTAAGAGGTTGGGTAGGTGGCAGTCTAATCGTTTTAAAATGTATGTTAGGCCAAATTTGTTATAGGTTTGTTATTTTGTTAGTATTTGTTAACCTTGCATTTTTTACAGGTCGTCCAACCTTTATAATTTGGATTGTTGGGCATTCTTTCGTTTTTTGGGCGCAAAGAAGAGCAGCAGCAAGAAGCTATGGAGAGAATTTAGGTTTTGATAAGAATGATATTGCTATTTATTGGATGGGGGTAAGAGGTTTAAGGGTCAATAATTTGAGGGATTGTTTAGAGGAGGGTATAGCTCACTTTCCATGGCCTAATGCCGTTATAATACATTGTGGTGGGAATGACATGGGTAAAATGAAATCTTTAGATTTAATAATGTTCTGTAAGAGTTTAATTTTATGTTTTAAAGAATGCTTTAAAGATGTATTATTGGTGTGGTCCGAAATGATTCCACGCCTTCTGTGGCTGCAGAGGCCAGAATTAAAGGCGTTGGAGAGGGTACGTCGCAAGTTTAATAGAGCACTTGAAAAATTTATGTTGTTAGAAGGCGGTTTTTCTTTTCGTCATTCTGATTTAGAAGGTGGGTGTGTGGGTTTATATAGACAGGATGGTGTTCATCTGTCAGACATAGGTAATGATATATTTAATGTTGATTTGCAGTGTATGGTTGAGCAGGCCGTGCTTTGGTGGGGTAGGGCCGCAAATGGTCATTAGAGCCCATTTGAGGCGGTTGGGGTGAACTGTAAGTTTAAGTTATGCCGGCTGGCTTTTATGGCGGTTTGGCAAGGTTATTTGATTTTAGTCGGAGGCTCTGGGCTTGTGCCAAGGGCTTGTTACATTTTGATATAATGGTTGCAAGGTTATTTAGTTCTATTTGAAGTTTGTATATTTGATAAACCAAATAAAAGTCACGGCCTGTTTCATCCAAGTTTGGTGTTTGTGTGTTTATTTATCTATGTGTGTTTTATTTGGATGTTTTTATTGTCCCTTACAACCTCATGATAAAGCCTGCAACCATAGGGCAGGGTGACATGAGGTTGTGGGGGCAAACAAAGGTCAGCGGTTAGTATTGCAGGTATAGGCAGTGGGGTCAGGGAAAGGTCAGTTCTTCGGATAAAAAAAAAATAAAAAATGTGAAGCTTATATAAGTTTTTTGTGTTTTGCGCATGCGCTAGCGCTTTGCCGCGTTTTTTAAATACCTCGCGCTGCTGCGTGCATACCTCGCGGGCGCCTCGCGCTGCGCTATGGGCGGGAAAAACACCTATAAATAGAGTCGCTTTGAGGGGCTGTTTCACTTACCTGGCGAACCGCTGAGCCGATACTGCACTGACCTTTGAGTCTGGTGAGCAGTGGCGAGGCTGGTAAGCTGAAGACGGCATGGAGGCGTTAATGAAAAATGCGCCCTCCCACCCACCTCTTTATTATATTGTTCTGTATTTATTTATTGTCGTGGCTTTTATCGGGGTGTAGTTATCCTATAATTTAGGGTGAACTGTAAGTTTAAGTTATGCCGGCTGGCTTTTATGGCGGTTTGGCAAGGTTATGTGATTTTAGTCGGAGGCTCTGGGCTTGTGCCAAGGGCTTGTTACATTTTGATATAATGGTTGCAAGGTTATTTAGTTCTATTTGAAGTTTGTATATTTGATAAACCAAATAAAAGTCACGGCCTGTTTCATCCAAGTTTGGTGTTTGTGTGTTTATTTATCTATGTGTGTTTTATTTGGATGTTTTTATTGTCCCTTACAACCTCATGTCTCTGTGATGCCATATTTTCTCCACTTGACGATTCACTGCGTTCCATGGTATATCTAATGCTTTGGAAATTCTTTTGTACCCTTCTCCTGACTGATATCTTTCAACAATGAGATCCCCCTGATGCTTTGGAAGCTCTCTGCGGACCATGGCTTTTGCTATGAGTTGTAACTAAGAAAATGTCAGGTAACTCCTACTAGAACAGCTGAACTTTATTTGTGATTAATCACAGTCACATTAAATGATGGCAGGTGTGTAATGACTTCTATTTAACATGCATTTCAAGGTGATTGGTTAACACAGCCACAGTTATAAGAGGGTGTCCACACTTATGCAACCAGGTTATAAGACATTATAACAAGGGTATGTAGACTTTTTATATCCACTGTATCACCAGTGGCGTCGGCAGGGGGGGGCCAGAGGGGGCCATGGCCCCCCCTACAATATGCTGTGCCCCCCAGTGTGCCCCCCCAATTGAAATGCGATGCCGCTTTGGTGTGCCGGCAGATTCAGCTGAAATTGCAGCCGATGCGGCTGACAGTTTCAAAGCGGTTTTAAAACCGCTTCGGTTTTACAGCCGCTTTGAAACTGTCAGCCGCATCGGCTGCAATTTCAGCTCAGACAGTTTCAAAGCGGTTGTAAAACCGAAACGGTTTTAAAACCGAAGCGGTTTTACAGCCGCTTTGAAACTTTCTGAGCTGAAATTGCAGCCGATGCGGCTGACAGTTTCAAAGCGGTTTTAAAACCGCTTCGGTTTTAAAACCGCTTTGAAACTGTCAGCAGCCAGCCGTTTAATGGCTTGCCAATCGCTGAGGCTCTTCGTCCCGCCCCTTTGAAGATGCACCGTGATGCTCAAGGGGGCGGGCACTTTCGGAACAGATGCTCTGTGACAGGGAGCACGCGGTAGGAGAGCAAGAGCAGCGGTGTTAAGGCGGAAAAACGAAGACTTCAAAAAAGTAATTATTTCATTTAAAAAAAATAGTTGAGGGTCTTCAAATGTCATTTGAAATTAAAAGGAGAACCCCCATTAAATATGTTTGGGTTAAAAATGCCATTATTTAATATTTGTGTTATTTGCTCTAAGACAGGGGTGTCCAACCTACGGCCCTCCAGCTGCTGCAGGACTGCATCTCCCATACTCCTCGGCCAGCCCCTTAGCTGAAAGAGCATTCTGGGAGATGCAGTCCTGCAGCAGCTGGAGGGCCGCAGGTTGGACGCCCCTGCTCTAAGAGCAAGGAGCAGTGCACTAGAGCAAGTACACCAGATCTCACTGGAGGTGGCACATTAACAAGGGGGGGGGCTGCCTTGGGAAAATAAAATACATAAAGATGGTGGCTGGCAGGCTGGGGACATAATTACACATCAGGGGGGTTAATACACATTTGTATGGGGGCCATTATAATAACCATTAGAAGGGGTTGGTGCATCAATACACAAGGGAGGGGGGCAGGCTTGGGGCTCAAATAAATCAATACACAAGGGAGGGGGGCTGGCTGGGGGCATCAAATAAATCAGTACACAAGGGAGGGGGGCTGGCTGGGGGCATCAAATAAATCAATACACAAGGGTGTATAGCAAAAATGCACAAAGGAGGGTGGCTGGGGGGGCACAAATACACAAGGGGCAATACACACAAACAACAGAGCAATGTGGAAAGCATTTTTATACTAGTAGTAGTATATACTTAATAATATTAGTAGGTTATCCCATCCTGGTGTGGGGGTCCATGTGGCAGCAGAGCCTGCCCTGGGGTGTGTATTTGGGTGTCAGTGTGGCAGAGCCTGTCCTGATATGAGTTTGGTCATCTGTTTCCTGGCACTTTACTTGCTGTAGAGGGTTAAATAGAACTTTGTAATTTGTATTTATCCAGATTTTGTGGTCACTTCAGAGGACAAAACTTTCTAGGCCTAGAAATCAGTGAGAGGAAAAGTAAAGGTTTTGTGTTATTTACTCTTATTTCAGTCTGAATATATTATTAAAAGGAAACGTAGATGTTGGTTCAGAGTTTGTGAAACTCAGTTCTTGATTTCATTATACAGGACGCTATTCCCCTTTGGTTTCACAGGCCTTCTCAGACCAAGTGGTACTCAGCTTAGTTATATGCAGCTGCATGCATTGTGTTATCTGTAATGAGGTGTTCATTTGTTCATTTGGTGACGCAGTGCTAAGATGGTTGTGTTGCATTAATATTGTTAAGAATAATGCTATCACTGTTTTGTTGCGCTGAATAAAACTGGACTTTTTCACCTAAAATTTTTTGCAGTAGCAAATGTTTGATTCCATTATGTCTAATCTTAATTTATTTGGGCCTTTTAACTTTTTTGATTTCTGGGATTTTAATAATGTGATAAAAATGATTTATAGTTGTTTGGATGTCAAATAGTGTGTATAATTCTGTTGATCTGTATCTGCTATGTTTCCATACATTATTTATGTATACATGCAAATACAGGTTTTTTTTTGTCTAATTCAGTTGCATGTGTTGTTTCCATGTGTTGTTTATTTGATCTATACCTGAACTACAGGGTGTAAGTAAAAGAGCGGTATGGTTTAGTGAATGAGGGGACAAAGGGACTCTGGGGATGATTACAGGGGAGAGGACCTCTCACTGTCACGGTGCAGGACTGACTCTCACTGTCTTCTCCCGATCTGCAGTCTGGCAAATATATTTTTTTCGGTGTGGTAGCGGAGGGAGTGATTGCATGCAAGGGAGCGCTAAGCAGGACCCAAGGAAATGCTTGGGTAGGGTCCAATTTTTTAACTATAAAATATATTGGCAACAGGGTCTAATGTTTATATATATGTATATATATATGTATTGGCAGCAGGGGCTAATATTTATTTATATATTGGCAGCAGGGTCTAATATTTATAGATTGGCAGCAGGGTTTAATATTTATATATA
>VKOC01047161.1:0-63125 GCA_009364415.1 Spea multiplicata
TTTAGTAGTTTGGGTAGTAAAAACTAACATTTATTGGATATCAAGAGTTATTTTGTGCGTGTTAGCATGTGGGAGCCTACAATCTCAGTCAAATCTAGTGAGTTGAGTTATTCTTTAAAGAGACAGAATAATACAAAAGCATATTAAAATTGAAAATACTCCGTGAGTACATCATATGCCCGAAAGTATGAAGCCCCCTTAGTACCAGTCAAATGTAATGTTAATGCTACAGCATACAAAGATATTTTAGTATGCTTCCTGTGGCACCAGTTTGGGAAAGACCCTTTCCTGTTCCAGCATAGGTATGCCCCTGTACATAAAGCAAGGTTCGTAAAGACATATTTTCACAGGAGGAACTTGAGTCTCTTGCACAAGGCCTTGGCATTAACCCCACCTTTGGGATGAATTGGGATGCTGATAGTGAGCCAGGCCTCCTTATCCAATATCAGTGACTGACATCACAAGTACTGTTTTGCCTGAATGAGTTTCCACAGACCCACTTCAAAATCTTATGTAAAGCCTTCCCATAAGGGTGAAGGCTATTACTACGACAAAGAGGGAGACATCTCCCTACTAATGCTCATGGTGTGGGAATGGGATGGCAACCAAGTTCATATAGGTGTGATGGTCAGGTGTCCACATACATTTGGTCATATACAGTAGCGTACTTTTATATGCATTCTTCCAAAATTAAGATAATTTAACTTAAACCACTTACCTGACACAGAGTCTGCCCTTATCTTCCATTATCTGACTGCCCTTGCCACTGATTGGCTCTTTGAAGCAGGTGGTGAGTATATCAGTTTCAGGAACATGTGTTTAGATGAATAAATCTCTTGCAGGGCATTTAGCTGGTGGTGTGGAAAGGAGCAAATTCATGAGGAGGGATTCTGCTCTCTCTCCCCAAGGTACCTCACTGCCCTTTGGCAAAAAGAAAGGGGCTTCAGGACACACCTTGATTGGAGGAACAGGGGAGAGCCTGTCCCTGTGGAGAAAGAGAGGTGCAGAAATGCTTCTCTTTTCTCACAAATCTATCTGGAATTAACCCTCAGGACCTATGTAAGGGCTGGCTCTGGGTAGGGGAGGTTTTTTATGCTGCCCCCTGTAAATTGCTACGCTAGATCTAGACCTAGTCATCCTAGACAAGATATAGCCCTGATATGACTCCTTCACTCATACCCAAGAGAGGCCATCTGGCTTCAGTAATCTGCCTTGAATATCGACAAAACAGAACTTTTTTGAATAGAACCATTGATTTCTATGAAACCAAGCAAAACATATTTGAAAATAAAATATATTGTTATATCCATCATTACTTTTTTAACATTTTAAAAAAATATTTATTTTAAAATAAGCAAAGAAAAGATGTAGATATACTGGTTTCATAAGCCTAATCAGACATGAACCTGAAATGCACATGGCTTCCCACTGAAAAAAATGTATACCTACAAATGTCAGTGCAGGGAGCTTAAAGTGAAAATCATGTTCAAGAAATTCAAAGAAATGAAGAACTGACAAACTTTGAAAGCAAAGCGCAAGGAGGAAAAAAATACAGCCTTCATATATACTTATTAGTAAGAAGTTTGATGGAAAACATTAGGAATAAAACCAGCCTAGAAAGGCGAACACTCAGGAAGATGAAAGGCATTATAAGAAGCAATATCCCAGTGCAGGTGCAGAAAAAAGCACTTTCACTGGTGGATGACATATATCTCATAGTCCAAGTCCCATCTTGGAAAAGAATTGAGAAGAAATTTGCCAGCTTTCACAGAAATACTGAAAGGCCAATGATGTATGAGAGCTATATTATGAGATAAGATAACTCTCCAAGGAAAAGAGTAATAATATATTTGACAAGTTTTATTGAGGTGATCGTGAAATATAAATGTAAACCTAGAAAAAGAATATATATAACCCAGAGAAAAATAGTGTTAGGATATAAAAAAATATGTTATTAAAAATATGCGTTGTATGTGAATAAAGTACATGATTATATAGATCACAAGAGTGAATACACCAAAACCAAATATATTTTTACAGATACCTCTTGCATAGAAGACAAAAACTGAATTACTTCACATTTGGCAACAAACAACGGCTGAGATGCATAGAGCAAAATGTTAAAATCTATGGATGTAAAAAAGCTTAGAATTTATTTGACTGCAGGTAAGAACCATTAGACGGATTTAGTCTCCTCATTTTTCCTGATGTAAGCTCTAGACCTTAATCATTCATTGATCTTGTTTTAGATATTTTAGGATAGCTTTATTCCTATCCTATGCATTTGTGAATTCAGTTACTGTATTAGCATCTACCGCAAGGCTGTTCCATTTATCTGTTATCCTATCTGTAAAGCAAAACTTACATTACATCTAAACCTAGTGTATTTATATTTGCAAACCAAAAACCATTCTAAAAATTCAGCTCAATGACGAGACTTTTACTTAAGTTAAAACCTCAGAGAAAGTTGCTAATGTATTGCTGACTTTTGATCTGAGTTTGATCTACCATGGTACAAAAGCAACAAAAGAAAATGTTAGTTAAAAAAGCCAAAAGCAGTAGACTAATTATACAATTCCAGAATGGTAAACAGAGAATGTGATGGCAGATAAGAACCATTAGGCACTTGTAATCTGACCATTTTACCTGAGGTAGAGACTTAGAACTTAATCAGTCCTTGTTCTCATCTTAGATTCGGGATAGCTTTATGAATATCCAATGCCTGTTTAAGTTCCTGTAAGATGACAGAGGAAAATACCTTAAGTCAGTTAACTAGTAAACTAGATCTTGAAATATCTTTATACAAAACCAAGCTCTTAAAGAACATCAATAGTTGATTGTATCAAAGACAAAAAAATTGCATATACTTTAGCTGGCACAAAACAATTAGGCAGGTAACATTCTCCTGGCATCTGCCAAACCCATACTTGCCAAACATAGGAGCAGGATTTGTCACTCCATGGAACATGTTTCCACTGCTCCAGAGTCCATTGGTGGTGTGCTTTACACCATTCAATCTGACGCTTGACATTATACTTGGTGATGTAAGGCTTTCATGCAGCTGCAAAGATTAGCTGTTTTTTTCCTATATTTAATGTATTAAATGTGCAAATTTCCTTTTTTTACCAGTGTTTTAAGTTATATATTCTTGTACTTGTTTGCAAAAAAAGAGATGGGGAGAAAGTGGGGTAGGGGATTGTGGATGGAGAGGTGGATGGAGAAAGAGGTGGATGGAGAAAAATGCCAATTTTATACCCAGATTTTTAGGGGTTCCTACACCCATGCTAGTGTGTGTGTATTTAGTCATCTGTTTCCTGGCACTTTATTTTCTGTAGGAATAAATTGAACAAATGTATTTTTTACTTATCCAGAGTTCTAGGTCCAGAAATCAGTGAGAGGAAAGATAAAGGTTTTGTGTTATTTACTCTATTTTAATTTTATTAAAACGGATTAGTGGCAGTAAATTGTGGCTTCAGGCACCACGTGTATGATGACTTTTTGTACTGATGTACTCCCAATACCATTACATTACATCAATATGCGTTAGGAAATCAGGAAAAGATGGGCATGGATGGTGGGCTGATTCAGTGGCGCAACGGGCCACTTCACTAGACTTGCCCTCCAGGCCTTAGGCTGCCAGCCCTCCCCTGGATCACCCCACAGTTGTTCAACTGGATTCAGGTCTGGGCTCTTGCTGGGCCATTCCAAAACATTAATCTTTTTCTGGCAAAGCCATGCTTTTGTGCATTTGGATGTGTGTTTTGGGTAGTTGTCGTGCTGAAAGGTGAACTTCCTCTTCATCTTCAGCTTGCTAACGGACGCCTGAAGGCCTCGATTCCAGTTGAATAAAACATCCCCAAAGCATGATTCTGCCACCACCATACTTCAGTGTGGGTATGGTGTTCTTTGGGTGATATGCAGTGTTGTTTTTGCACCAAACATACCTTTTGGAATTATGGCCAAAAAGTTCAACCTTGGTTTCATCAGACCATAACACATTTTCCCACGTGCTTTTGGGGGACCTTTGCAAACTTCAGCCGGGCTTGGATGTTTTTCTTTGTAAGAAAAGGCTTCCATCTTGCCACCCTACCCCATAGCCCATTCATATGAAGAATACAGGAGATTGTTCTCACATGTAGCACACAGCCAGTACTTGCCATAAATTCCTGCAGTTCCTTTATAGTAAGCCTCTTGTAAGCCTCCCTGACCAGTTTTCTTCTCATCTTTTCATCAATTTTGGAGGGACGTACAGTTCTTGGTAATGTCTCTGTTGTGCCATATTGTCTCCGACTTGATGATGACTGTCTGCTGTGTTCCTTGGTATATATAATGCTTTGGAAATTCTTTTATACCCTTCTCTTGACTAATACTTTTAACAATGAAATCCCTCTGATGCTTTGGAAGCTCTCTGCGGACCATGGCTTTTGCTCTGAGATGCAACTAAGCAAATGTCAGGTAAATCCTACTAGAACAGCTGAACTTTATTTGTGATTAATCAGAGTCACTTTAAATTACATTCAAACATGAGTTTGAATGTAATTGGTTAATTCTGAACACAGCCCCAGTTATTAGAGCACACTAATGCAACCAGGTTATTGTGTTCTGGTTTTTCACCCTCAAAGATTTCAGTTTGTTTTGCAATTGACTTGTTCACGTTATAAGTGACATTAAAGGTGGAAAAAGTTCTGACATAATCTATCTTGGTTCTGATATGATTTATCTTTAACATCACAAGAACCTGACATTTTAACAGGGGTGTGTAGACTTTTTATATCCACTGTAAATATGTATTGGCAAGGTATAAATGGAATAGATGTTATTGCCATGCCATTGTGTATATTTGTAGTACCCCAGAGGTAAAACTTTTAGTTTGTTTTTTTTTTTGCTTTGTTAATGTATAGAGAAACCCAAACTATCTGTCCCTTTTCAACATTGATTTTCTCAGTGATCCAGCTACAGGCATAAATGCACATCATTAAGCAATATTGAATAAATCTAGTATTTACTAATTTGTGACGGCTGTCTGGGGGTGGTCTTATGACGCATTACTATTTGGAAATATTGTTATTACAACGCTCTTATTTGAAAAAAGAACGCAACTTGAGTGTCAAGAACTTTTAAATACAATATTAGAAGTCTATTATGTCATTCACTCATGTCGTCGTGTATGATGGGAATAATTACACCAATTGCACAACAGGAAACTGTATAGATTTGGGGTAATTGTACACTTAAGCACTCAAGGTAGCATAGACGGTTAATAATTTTTCCCTTGAGCCCTTCCAAACACAGAAGGATCGCTGAACTCACTTCAATTTTGTGCTCCTATAGCAAAAATGATTCCTTTACATATGATCAGACAATCGTGTTCATGCTTATACCAATAAATCATTTTTTTTATTTTGTTTGACATATAATGATTTTTTTTAAACAAGGGAGTAGAAAGAAAATTGTTGAAGTACTCGCATGGTTATATACTCATCCCTAATTATATACAAACACAATCCAGAAAAACTGATAATGGCTCAACATTTTCTTGTCTGCACATTCCTGGAAAACATATGGATCCTTGTAAAAAGACATCTGCCTTCATAAAAGTGAGGCGACACAGTAATGATTATAGTGACAGTGTCAATGCATTACAATTTATGGTTTAAAAACGTCGCCATAATATGTTCATATATATTATATTAACTTTGAATGCAGTATGTCCTCTTGGTCAAATATCACCAATTTTACTGACAGTGACCATTTGGCTAATGAGTACAATACTCATTTTGACTGAACCAGATGTTCTTAAAATGGATCGATCGTTATCCCAAAATCATATATTTTAAAGTTGAATTAGCAAAATGAATAAACATTTATAACGGTGTTTACAGATTAGAATAAGATAAAATACACTAAAATCATGATTGCAATCAACTATATATCCAATCCTAATCAGTTCATAAAATATAGTGAAACCAAAAAAATATTGATAAAATAAACACTGGTCAGATCAGGAAAATACATATACCAGTAGCCACATTCTCACTAGATAAATGTCCTAAAGAGGTTAAAGGGTGACTGCAAGTTGTTCAAATCAATAAGGCACCAGGGCCTGATAGCATTCACCCAAGAGTTTTTGGAGGTGTTGTGAAGTTATTGCAAAGTTTCTATTTTAAATACTTTGGGTACAGTGCCACAGGACAGGAGAAATGCTTACAATTTGAAATGGGGATCACAAACACAATAAGAAAATTATAGACCAGTGATTTTAACATCAGTAGTAGGAACAAACTTAAGGAAACTATTGGGGTGCAATGGTAGGATATATGTTGAGGCAAACAACATATTGGGGTATTAATCAATATGATTTTATGGAGAACATTTTAGTCTTCTAAAATTAGATAGGTAGAAATTAGATTTACATAGGACTGTAGATACACAATATGGAGAAATGCATTGGGACACCAGACCATTACACCAACAGTGACCTTTATGACATCACATTCTCGTGGGAATTTCTCCCCATAAATCCTGTAGAGCATTTGTGAGGTCAGGCACTGACGTTGGATGAGAAGACATGGTTGGATGAATTTTGTGTGGAAGATTGTCAACCAGACCTATTTAGATTTATTTTAGTCTATTTAGATTTTTGCCAAGTGCCTTACAAAAGTTGGCATTCATATTAAGGAGACTAGGCCTAGGCATGTATTCCTACAGGTCAAAAAATAGGGAGCATAATGTTATCAATAAAACTTTCTATTTTTGCTATCAAAAGCAAGGTATCATGTGTCTCTATTTTGGTACCTTACATTTTTAATTAATTAGGGTTATATTCCCTAAAAGTAATCTTATTTATTTAAACATGCAATATATAGGGTTCAGCTCTTCCTATAGCAGATCAATAGAAAACTCATACAACAATTGTTTGAGATTTGCCATTAGAGTCTTGTATCATTTTGTCCTTTTCTTTGGTGCCAGTTTGTGGAAAGTCCAGCACTGTCTAGAAATACCAGTTAACCAAACACAAGCCTAACCCAGTACCAACTGTACCCCACAAACCAACTCAATATTGGCAAGCAGTTGCCATTCCACTGCATAATACACATAATATTTATGTAGAACCCCAAATTATTTCCTTTTGCAGACAGATTTTTAGAGATCACATACCAAGATAAATAAAAAATGGAGCACCTGAATTTAAAATGTTTAGCAACATCAGTAGTTTTATTAAAATCCTGGTGCATTTCGACTTTTTTAGTACCTATTTGGTAAGATAGAATTTTGAAAATACAGAGCAGAAACAAATCACTCAAAACAGATATAATGCAGCTGGCTTTACAACTCTAAAAAAGCCAATACTTTCCTGCAGATATTGACAGGTTATGATTTATTAGTAGGGCTTTTACAAATAGCTAGCATTGGGATTTTCAAAGGCATGTTGTATAATCCCACTTTGATTACAAAAGCTTTTCATCCACTTTAACTAAAACAGCATGTGGTGAACATTGCATGATGTTGTCGTAATGTGCGCAGCTCAACTTCTGAAGCCTTAGTTTTGAAAGCCAATAAACACAATCCATACATTCAAATTACCAAAGTCATCATTAAGATTGTTACCACTTTTCACAAAAGTAGAAACAAATAACAGAAATTGTTCAGGGAGGGGATGCATAGCTGAAATGAAGTGTCTACCATAGCACCATGCCCAATTAACTACTCAGACTTGTTTTTTTGATTTTGAATTGTTCAGATATACTATGCAAACTGTGATTTTGCCCCTGCAGCCATAGTCTTATTAAACATGATTACCACGTGTTAGGCCACTATGGATACATACAGGGGAGGGCTGGCAGCCTACAGCCTGGGGGACAAGTCTAGTCAAGTGGCCCATTGCGCAACCGAATCAGCCCACCACCAATCCCTATCTTTTCCTGATTATCTAACACATGTTGATGTAATGTGATGGGATTGGGAGTACGTCTGTACACTAAAAAAAAGTCATCATACACAGGATGCCTGAAGCCACACTTTAACACAATTAATCCTTTTTAATAAAATATGCAGATTTAAATAGATTAAATAACACAAAACCTTCACTTTTCTGCTCACTGATTTCAAGCACACACCAGTACAGGCTATGCCACACTGACACACCAAACACACACACCAGGACAGGCTCTGCCACACCAACACCCAAACACACATACCAAGACAGACTCTGCCACACCGACACCCAAACACACATACCAGGACAGGCTCTGCCACACCGACCCCAAACACACATACCAGGACTGGCTCTGCCACACCAACACCCAAACACACATACCAGGACAGGTTCTGCCACACCGACACCCAAATACACACACCAGGACAGGCTCTACCACACCAACACCCAAACACACACACACACACCAGGACAGGCTCTGACACACTGACAGACAGATACACACACACCAGGAAAGGCCCTGTCACACTGACACCCAGACACACACCAGGACATGCTCTGACACCCACCAGATGGGCTAAACTACAATAATAAAAAAGTATTTTCCACACTGCTTTCTCGTTGACCCCCCCTTTTAGTGTTTTTGCCCCCTTTTGTGTAATGGCCGTAGTTGCTACCCTTGTGTATTGATGCCGCCAGCATAGATAAAATGCTGCCCTGAAGTATGGGGGATGTATAGCTGACTAGTTTGTTCCTTCCATGAGTCTATACATCCCCATACTGCAGGGCAGCATTTTATCTCGGGTGGTCAGCAGAATGTAAAAGCTATATGTGTCCTGGAAAACATTGTCAATGCAGTCACCCTAATGCGCCCACACCCTTGTGTATTGCCCCCAGATAGCCCCACATTGTATATTTATCCCACCGCAAAGCCCCCCTTTAGTATTGATTTATGTGATACCCTCAGCCAGGACCCTCTTGTGAATTAATGCCCCCCCTTATCACCCAGATTTCAGTCACAGGATCTGCCCAATACCCAGAATAGAAGCATAGGACTTCCTACCTTTGCCCCAAACAACCTCCCTGTGCAATGCTTTCCCCCACTTACACATCCATGCAACCACACACATATTCATTCATTCATTTTTCACAAACATTCATTCACTCATTCATATCCTCATTGACAGATACTCATTCATACAACCTCCCCACCCGCTTACCTGAACTGCAGATCACTCTGTGCCACTCACAGACTTCTGCAGGAGCAGCTGCATCCCTCTGCGTTCTTCTCTTGTACTGCCGGGAAAGCAGGAACGGAGAGGAGTCATGTGACGTGACATAAAGTTTCCTGGTTTCCTGCTTGTCCTTGGTGGAACAAGAGACGCTGCTTGCACAGCGAGCAACGCACAGGTAAGTGACGGGTCCTCTGTGGAAGTGATCGTGGGGGTTGTGACCCCTGCGATCATTGTTAATGCGGGCTTTTATCCAACATTAATGACCGCCATGTAGGTCGGGCGCCCGCATCGGCCACTCGGCCAGTCATTTTATTAACATTTAGGGCCGCCCAGCCCGCCCCTGGATACATAGTTCTTAATGTACACATAGCTTAGACATATTTGGAATAGAAGTTCTCCTCACTGAGGAGTGTTGTAGGGGGTGGGTAAAGGGTTTTTTTAATTTATTATGGGGATACCTACAATGAGGGTTTTTTTTTTAAAAAAATGTAAATCTACCTTTTCTTTTACTTTTTTGTACTCTTTTTGTACACAATGTTCATGACGTAGGGCATATGTCCTTGGCCCTCTAGGACCAGTTTTTTTGTGATGTATCCCCTATGTCCTTGGTCAAAAAGGGGTTAAGTATATCAATACTTCCTCCTTGAAAATTTCATACTATCACTATTACAAAACAATCACTAAATTACCAAAATGTAATGGTATTTTCAGAAAATCATACACAATTCATGGCCAAGTGACTCTACACAACTGTGCCCACACAAACACATCTTATTCTTACTGGCAATTCAGAATGATTTTTAGTCCTTGCCACAAATTCATCATAGTATCCTATCATCTGTTTTCAAGACAGACAGAACTACTTTAGAAAACATTAAACTACATTCCACAGGCCAATGACACACTGGGCCAATAATCTTGTTTGGTTTTAAAAACAACAGACTTTAAATGCTCAGTAGTAGCTATGTGCCAGTTTCTTTGTCTATCACAGAAAAATATGTTCTCCTTTGAGGCCTTGAGAGATCATGTATTAAAGCTGGAGCGCCCCATCTGTTCTTCCCTTTACCTTTGTGGCAATGGTAGTCATTACATGCTATGTATCAGCTATGTATTTATGCTCCTCAAATATGGATACTATTGACAAAATATAGATATGGTCACAACAATTTTTGCCCACATGGCAAATATGATTCAAAATTATTAACAAAAGTTAATAATCAGGTTCAATATTACTAAGTATTAAAAGATAATCTCTCTGCACCCACAATATGTTTGTCATGTTTTAATTTTAGAATTCTTTTCTCTCGGTCTGCACCTGTGACTATGTCCTGATTGCCAATAAATGGAGGCACAAGGGACTAATACAAATGTTGGGAACAAATGCCAATTTTTTTATTAATAAAAACCTGTACGGCAGTACATTTTGGGAGCACTTGACAAAAGGGGTATTAGCACCTAAAACCATGTGCGTAATTTACAGCATATCTGCATAAATCAAAGCCTAGCAATACACTTGCTTTATTCCTCTGTGTTATGTGTTACAGTTTTTACAGTTTTGGCCAAATCTGAACAGATCTCCCCAGTTTCCAATATCAATCAGATTTTAAGCATTTTGGCATTGGGGCTTCTCTACTTTCGGACCTCAGCATGCAACTTTTCATATACAACAAATATCTTGTAGATGAGCAAAAGCACGAAGGCCTGCTGGCCCACCCAGCATGTTTAAAAGGGATGTGAAATTGTCTGACTAATGAGTAAGAAGTCACCCCAGAATAAGGAGAGGCAACAACAACCAGACAGATGGAATCGCGTCCAGATGGGATCCCCGCAGTAATGTTATAACACAGAATTTCACAGCTAAGGATTTCGAGCTAGCCCAGAATGCATGGTGAATTACAGCACCGAAGGAAATGCTTGCTTGGCCACTAGCCAGATCCCCTCTGTGATCATTAATTAGCATCCAAAATTCTTTGTTGTAATCATTTGGAACATTAAAACTTGGGTGTTCCAACTTGGTGATAAAAAAAGAAAAAAAAAACATATTAACCTGAAAAGAATTTTAAAATCAAACACAAAATATTGATAAGATTAGCTTTGCTGCTGTGCCGTATTTGAACTTTTTTTTCTCAAGCCAAAGATAAAGCTCCATTAGTATTTTTTCCCTGTGTGTTGTATTTTTAGTATAACAGCAGGACAATAAGAATAGTTAATTAAAAGCTCATCCTGTCGTGTCAATATGCATCTTCTTTTTCATTAAGCATTATGTTATCCAACATTAGAAAAACATGAATCCTCGTAACCGTATGGTACAACAAAGCAAATAAATAGCTTCCTTTTTCATGTCAGCGTACATAATTATAGCATTTCAACATAAGCCTTAACACATGGGACTTTAGATTCTAAGCATAACAGAGCTGTAAAAATAAATGATGGCATAAAATATATATCTGTATGTATCATTGACTAATGGGAATGAAGTTTGAAGTTATGCAGACAGTAATTGGACATGTAGTTAGAAAGCCTTCTAAGATGCAGTCAGAACAGCCTGCTGGGTGTGTATGTAATTGGTGAAGTTATTATACGATCTCTATTGGAGTGGATAGCACCATGAAAAATATGTGCCCATTCTTAAAACAATATACACTGGTGTATGTGTTGATTAAGCTGAGTACTAAACACTAATGTTACCATTTCTTTTGAGAAAATTGTTACCAGACCTTAGCAGATATTATATAACAGTATGTTTTTACATAGCATCAGGGATGTGTTTCTGCCAACTATTATATCTTGGAGGTACAGATATGAAGGGCCAACCAGAGTCTTCTCGGAGAAAGTGATCAGCTGGCCCTATGTAATTAAAGGCCATAGGTTACGTCTCTAATACCCTTAACCAGCACACACCTGTATGGTAGAGGCAGCAGTTAATAATGCACAGTAAAGTCTGTGATATGAGCTGTACAAGACACCTGCCAACTCCTGGGTTAATGAATACACCTAATAAATATTTTAAAAAATACTCACATTCTTAATGATCAAGCTTCTTTTCTTATTATTTAATTTTTATTGTAGTCAGAAATTTAATGATGCTAAAATAATTTTATTCAGCAATGAATGTATCTGCCAGTTATGTGCACCATTGTTACTTTAGTCTTACACCAAGTCAAAGGTTCTGGTTCTGTAAGGAATTATAGGTTTTATTTGTAGTAATTATTTAAAAATATGATAGTATAGTTAAAACAGAAACATTTCCAAATACCCCAATAAGGGCAATATAAGGACAACATTTTGATGTAAGCACCTGATTTGCATTGCATCCAACATTACACTTAAGGTCTACTTAAAAAAAAAATATAAAATATACATTTGATAACCATAACAGAAAATTTGCACCAAAGGACCAGTGATCAGCACAGACGAGTTGGACAAAAATAATTTATTTTATATAGTGCCATCATATTCTATATAGGTAGATCTGAGTGTCATCTGCATACAAGAGGTACTGAAAGCCAAAGGTTGAGATTAGTTTGAAAAGAGAAGTAGTGTAAAGTGAGAACAGAAAGGGTCCTAGAACTGAGGCTTGTGGAACACCAACTGAGAGAGGAGGGGAAGAAAAAGTAACTAGAAGGAAAGGCGCTGAAGGTGCAATCAGGAAGATATGATGTGAACCAGGAGAAACCAGTGCCACCGATGCCAAGATGTTAACAAGTTGAAGGAGAAGAGGTCTAGTAGGATTAGCATACAATAGCAGACTTTGGATTTATCAATAAGAAAATCATTACTAACTTTAGGAAGGGCAGTCTAGTTGAAAGCCATGAGTGAAATCCATATTGAAGAGGGTCAAATAGAGAGTTGAGAAACATAGTCAATTGGGTGTATGCAAGTCATTCAAGAAGCCTTGAGACGCAAGGGGAAGTAAAGATATGAGACAGAAACTGGACTGATCGGTGGGGTCCAGGGAGAGCTTTTTCAAGAATAGAGTTACGGTAGCATAACTAAAGGAGGAATGGGGCAGATCCAGTAGAGACTGAGAGATTGTGGATATGAGTGTAGGGATAAGAGTAGATGAGCTAGACTTGGGTACATATGGTTGGGCAAGAGAAAAGAAGGAGAGCACAAACCTCATCTTCAGTGACAAGAGAAAAATTGTTTAATATAGAAGAGGAAGGGGAGTTCATTGTATTGGAGGGAGCAGAGTCAGAGGGGGGGCAAGGGCATGAGGGAGATTGTGCTGATATTTTACATCTGATTGTTTCAAAGTCAGTAAAGATAGTGAAAGGGGTCACTGTGATATGGGAAGAAGGGAATTAAAAAGGTACTGACTGGGCCATTAGGGTTACAAGACAAGGAAGAGATATGGGAGGTGAATTAGGTTTCATTAGCAAGGCTGAGAACAGTATAGTTAGGAACGCAGGGAAAAGAAAAAATGTCAGTGCGCTAAGCTAGTCTCAGGTTCAAATAATACAAATGTATAATATGAGGCCTACCAAACAGTGTGAGCATGCTGCAAATACAGCGTGTTGGCTGTACAATGTATACAAAAAACAAAATACTGTCTGCGCTTCTCACCCTAATAAAGTTGGCAACAAATATATAAACATAATATAAATGAGAGGTTTTGGTTATATGAATTGGCCAAAGCATAATTAAGCTCACCCGCCACGTCAAGGCACACTCTCAATAGGGTGAGAACCTACTCTCACCTCCTACATAGTGGGCACACAAAGCAGTTTATACTGCTACCAAAACCTTATTAATGTGTTGGGGGAGGTGCAATTAAACCTCCTCCCGTTTAACCCCTGGACAGCAAACTGCAACCAGACTGAAGAGGAGCCAACAACCTCAAATATGTGCAAACAGGGAAAAGAAAAAATGTCGGTGCGCTAAGCTAGTCTCAGGCTCAAATAATACAAATGTATAATATGAGGCCTACCAAACAGTGTGAGCATGCTGCAAATACAGTGTGTTGGCTGTACAATGTATACAAAAAACAAAATACTGTCTGCGCTTATGTTTTTTGTATAGTTAGGAACGCAGCATGAATTTATAGTGCACAAAATCAGGCATTTAATGAGACTTTCTGAGAGAAACACATTTGTGAGCCGTGGGCCCCCATTTTACCAGGCACTGTGTGCAGTAGCCTAAGTTGCCTAGTTGACAATCTAGCTATGGCCAGGCATGTGAGGACTACAACAAGTGGACTATTAACTAAAGGGAGAGTTGACAGGATAATTTGTAAGAGAGTTGTTTTTAACATTATGAAGGCTTATCCCCAGTAACCTACTGCTGCAGAAAGAGCTTGGCTGGTTCTGTATAATGCATTGTAAGATCATTGAGATTTCTGCAAATTCTCCCCACATATTAAGTTATGCATAATGCAGGGCCAGCTCAACCCTTCTAACGGGAGGAACCTGCCATCGTTGGTCCTTCATAATGAACAATGAAGTAAGATGAAACTACAACTATAAACTATACTCATGATTGACCCAAAAGTGTATGAGACTGTGAGCGTTTTGCTAAGTATAAAGCAATAGTCTTTAAGGATCATTCTGTCGGTTTCCACAGTCACAATTCTAGATTGTAAGCTCACTTGAGCAGGGCCCTCCTTACATCTTGTTTCTGTAAGTAGAATTCTTATGTTATCTACTACTTGTTGTGTTCTGTTTACCCATTGTACAGGGCTGCAGAATATGATGGAGCTGTATAAAACAATATTCATAATAATTAGGATTTTCATCCACAACTGCTAATTTAAACATATCCATAAATGTATACTAGTCTTGGAAGAAGTAGAAAAGTGTGTGTTTCACCTAAACATGAACCTTAAACGTTGACCTTTAGCTTCTCACACAGGTATAGGTATGATTGCATGCCAGAGGAATGTGTGATTATTAACACCTCCCTGCACATGAGGGAGTGGTAGATTTCATGCCATTGTTACACATACATAGTTCCCACATATCACCATCATTGGACTTTTTAAGGTGTGTTTACAGGGATTCAGAAATTAGAGATGCAGGGCAGCATATAATACAAGATGTGTATATACCAGGTTAAACTACAGGATCTGTGCCCTGATGCGTGAAATGCTTTCTCCTCCTCAAATAACGTCAGTTCTCAATTACGTTGCCCCTCCTCGTACAACCCAATCCCACCTCGTGGCTGCAGCATTTTAAGGAGCAGCTCCAATTACCGCACATAAAAGCTAACAATATAGACACATTTTTTCCTCCTATGATGTGTTTTATGATTGTATGGCACTTGTTCACTGCCAGGACCTATGGGATACATCTGATCACCTACATCTCCTGCCAAAAGTGGAATTTAAAGGTTTAAACTTATTTTAAAGCTGAAAATACAATTCTTTGCACTGTAACTCAAATTCTACAGTTAAGCATTCTTTATGATGGTTGCTATAAAGGCAAAGCACTGAATTGTCTGACACTCATCGCTCTCCCCCAAATGAAGTATAAGTGTAAAGTACCGTAATTGTTTCACGTTGATTAAAAAAATAGTAGGAAATCATTTTTTACTATTCAGAATTATTTGGACCTACATTTACTATTCAGTAAAAAAAAAGCAAACAACCTCTCGGCAGATGTACCTGATATGGGTGCCAATGATTACCAGAAGAACCATTCACAGACCTATAGACGCCAATACAATCAGCACTTACTGGACAATTTAAATTATTCAAACAAACCCTAATTCCTAAAAATAAAACTCGTCCAAAGAAGGAATTACCAGGTGATAGCTAAGGAAGTTCCCCACCCTTAGCACCTGGGAAATTGTAATGTGTTTTATTGATTGGTCTTAACATTAGGCAAAGTAAATATAATCAAACCATAAAGTATACAGCACTTAATCACCGTTCCTAGACAACAGCTTTAAATTCCAAAAACTATAAAAGGGAAGTGGGTTTTACTCCCAGTGGAATAGATACTAATGTTTACCATATAATTATGCAATTATTATATATGCAGATATATATGAAATATTTGAACTCAAGACTATAGTGATAGAATAAGTCCTGTAGCTTGTTGGTACAGTATATAACCCAGTACAATTAAGCTAGGAAGCTGAGATGAATTGTATTGGTCCAGAGGCAAGGATGGGAATCATTGATTCTCATGTAACAAACTGTCAGGTTACATACTATGTAGAGTTAGATGTAAAGAGTCACAGCTGGCATTTAATTGTATATGAGATGTACGGACACAGATTAAATCAGTGCCTTATACCCTGCATTTCTATACACTTAGAAGCATTTATTGTGTCCTGGAGCTAGTATTTTTGTGCCCTAGCCATTATTGTAGTCCTTCAAGATACACTTTGTATCCAATAAAGTCAGTCAAAGATTCCTCCCAGGTAAATAAATAATTCTAGAACAGTATTGGAGCTTTTGAGGATAGATGGATGGATACAGTAGACAGAGAGAGATAAGTATTGAATAAGAAATCAATTTTACATGTTTTAATATAATGTAGTACCTTCCTTGGTATTAACATCAAGTCAGCATATTTAAGTCTCCTTTTTTTAACCCTGTGAAAAATGAACCTTCTACTAGCAGTTGGGAGCTTCCTTCTTTTTAGAAAAGTCTCAGAGATATCCATTTCTGAAATGTTATTGTATTTTAAAACTTACCAAAAATTAATAACCAAATTTATAAACATGAATGCCCTATTTTCAGGGCAGGCCCGAGGCATTGGTCCTAGGATGAAATGTTGCCCCCTCAACACAGCAGAACTACACCCACATCCATTGTTATATAATCAATAATACATTCACTCTCTCACGCTCTTCCTACCTTCGCCGAGGACTGCTTCAGCGTTCCTGTCTCATTTAAGGGAAAGGTGCAAATTGCCGCCTCTGTCAAGGTCACGCCTGAGTCCAATGGACCCCTCGGGACCCATGTAAGGGTCAGCTCTGGATTTCACTATGCTTAATGCAGGGTTGACTCAATTCTACTGACATAAACTCTCAGTGGTTGTCCCTTTGCAATATAAAAATAATTTTGGTGAGTTGAAACTACAACTCCCACTTTAATAAATAAACCCCATAAAATGATTCAGAGTCCCTCTTTATATTGTAAGCTGAGTAAATATCCAAGGCTTGGCTACATTGCCCTTTTGAAACATTGTCTGTGCTTGCCTTTGTGATCTCTGGGAGCAGTGGTCACATCATCACTATCTGCTCCATAATATCACAAATGGCAGTCATTCTTTAAATGTCAATCCAGACTTTACTATACGTCAATATAATGTGGCAATATGATTTAAGACATAGTTCACGAGAGCATAAATAACCACAGAAGACATACTGTATTTTAGCATCAACAGTTCATAGAGCACTTCAAAGTGACATCATGCCAGGCAAATAAAAAAAAGTATTACAATGTTTTAAAAGAACGGAAGAATAATTTTTATTAACTATATAAACTACATACATAAAAATGCTTGTAATGAAATATGTGGTACAGATATGAAAAATGAATATATACTTTATGGACAAATATATTGAGACATCTTACCATTACACCAACAGGAACTTTGATGAGATCGCATTCTAAATATATAGATGTTAATAGGAAGTTGGTCCCCCTTTTTGCAGCTATAAGAGCTTCCACTGTTCTGGGAAGGCTTTCCACAAGATTTTGGAGTGTTTCTCTGGGAATGTTTGCCCATTCATCCAGTAGAGCATATGTGAGATTAGGCACTGATGTTGGAAGAGAAGGCCTGGCTGGCAATCTCTGTTCCAGTTCATCCCAAAGGTGTTTGATAGGGTCGAGGTCAGGGCCCTGTACTTCTGTGTTTTCTATTCCAGCATGACTGTGCCACAGTACACAAAGCAAGGTCCATAAAGATATGGTTGGATGAGACAAGTGGAAGCTGTTATAGCTGCAAAGGGGGGACCAACTTCATATTAATGTCTATGTATTTAGAATGCAATGTCATCAATGTCCCATGTTCGTGCAATGGTCAGGTGCCACATTACAGCATGAGCTCTACTCTGTCCCGCTTTTTGTCTTGGATGCCAGAGTGCATACTACGGATGCGTAGGATTCATTCTCCAGTGTCTTGGATACCAGAGAATGCATACTAACCATGCGCAGAATTGTGCATGAGAATTCTTGTGTTACATCATCTATTGAATCAAGAACCATGCAGTGCCAGCTTACCATTGTACAGGAAAAAGAAGCCATTGCTCGCCCTTCATAATGTATAGTAAAGTCTAGGAGTTGAGGCCAGAATTCCCACTTTAATAAACCCTGTGACATTATTGTTTTGTATTTCAGTGTGGTAAAAGGTATTGGAAGAAAGGATCTTGGTGATTCTATAAAAACCACCTTTTTAGATTTCCATCAAGGGCACGATACAGGAAATATTTAAGATGTATTAGTAAACCATATATCCATGAATGTGTGAAAGTGCCAGAGTTTAGCACAATTTCAGGCACAAGTAAATCACAGGAAAAAATATATGGCATGTGTGAGAATCCACTGGCAATCAAATATGTAAAATGCATGGGCAGAAATATCTTTCCTCCTGTTTCTTTCTGATTCTTGTGTGTTTTAGATTTAAAAGGAACATTCCAATAAACCAGACAATAAAAGTAGCCTAAAAGCCCTGTGAAATCTCAAAGCCCCGTTTCTTTTTATCACTGGTTTTATATTCTTTTTCCTTTGTGTTATAAAAGAGGATTTTATGCAGGTAAAAAGTGCCAGACTGAGAGGACTGGAAACTAAATCCTTACATCTTCTTGATACACAGTGCAGGTAAGACAGAGAGATATTGTGCAGATCTCTCGCTCATATTTTTCATGTCCCACCAGCTCAATTTAGGGTTTCTGCATTTTCCCTTCTATATACACCCTGGATTTTCTAATAATTTAGAATTAGGTGACCTTAATCCTGTAAAGGACCTGTTTTTTATAGGTGAAGAAGCCATTTCATATTCAGCAGTTTTCTCTGTTATAACATCTACCCCTCCCATTTTCCCTGATACGTTCCTGTCTCCCCATGCCGGTTCAAAATAGTTTAGAAATGGCCCTTCCGACCTGGAGCAGAGAGGTCTAGGTCAAATGGGACCTTTCTAAACTATTTTGAATCGGTATGACGAGGCAGGAACAAGGGGGTTGCACCAGGCCCCGTCGCAGAGTCTCCTGCTGATCTGTATAATAGCTTTTCTGCAAGTTTCAAAAAGCCACTATTACTGCTTGCCTTCATGGTAACCATTGCTGATACACGAAATGTTAAGATCGCATGCTACTAACTGATGAATTGTGAAAACAACTGGCTGGCATGCTGGTAGAAGACCCTGGTCCCTGCTGAGATTTTACAGGATAAAAGTGATTCAAAAAAATGTAAAAGTTAACTTGGAGGAAAGGTGAGAGAGGGGATATGATAGAAATCCTAAAATATATAAAATGATTTAACAAAGTATAGGAGAAAGAAATGTTAGGGCAAGAGTACATCATTAGAAATTATAGGCTTAGACTTAAACTTAATGTAAGTAAAACATGGGGAACCGCCTTTCAGCGGAGGTTGTAGAGGTTAAAAAAGCAGTCAATGAATTCAAAGGGACAGTATAATGTCGCATACAGTTCCACAAACAAAATATGACTTTTTAAGTATGCAGTAAGTACTTTAATATGCATGCTATGCTTCTTGCAAAAAATTCCCAAAATGCTAGAGCTCATGAATCACCTCTGCTGTCAGTGTCAGTTTTGGCTGCCAAAAGCAGCCAACATCAAGCAGAAGAGCAATCCCACAGAAATCGATGGGATAACTTTCTGTGCTTGTGCCCAGGGGGGTTAAATTAGAGCCCTGAAACTTTTGCGTAAGCCAGTGCTGGAGTAAGATGGAGGTGAGAATACCACACGTACTGGTAAGGCCAAACATGTCTCCTGAATGCCAAGGAGCTAAGGGCATGAAAGAAGAGGGCATAAGTGAAGAGGGCAGTCTGATGATGAATCCCTCCATGTATTTGCAATGAAAAAAGAAAACATTAATTTAAAGGTGGCACCACAATCAGTTCCATTATAGTTCATATGATGGCTGGAGTGTCTCTTCAAGCATGTGTGGGGAAGGGATAAAACCGATAATAAGAAAAAAGCCAAGGGCCAAATAAGGTTTAAGGTTTTACAGCAAGCAAAATAAATGCGCAAACTTGATAGGATCAGTTTTTACCTGCAAAATAATTCTGGTTCAATCTTCTTGAAAGTCTTTATGATATTAAGTGGCATTTACCAGGTGTGCCAGTTTGCCAGTCTGGGCCTGCCCACCTTACACATACTCTTTTCACCCACATTTGGGAAGGGGATTACCTCTTTCTCCCTAAGGCTAGGTTTTCACTTGTTTTTTTTTTTGCTAAAAACGCCCATAAAAACGGCAATTCAGCCACACAGCGTTTTTTTTTTGTGAAAAAACGCTGCAGCCAGATGTTAGCTGTTCTTCAATAGGAAATCGCACAATGCCGTATCCACTTGGTGTTTTTCTGTTCGGCGTTTTTTCAGTCCTCTTTGGCGTTTTTCTGCTTTTTTGGGCTCTGTGACAGTTTTTCAAAATCGCAGCATGTTGACACTCTGGCGTTTTTTGCAAAGAAATCTTGGCGTTTTTCTCCAATACAAGTCTTTGGGAGAGAAAAAACGCCATGAAAAAGCCATGTGGGTTTTGCCTTGGCGTTTTTTATGGCGTTTTTTTCCACAGTTACAATGCAGAGGATGGACCCAGTATCTGTGTGTCCTACGAGAAATAGGCTGGAAACAAACAGTTTCACACAAAACAAAGTTCATATTGAATTTTACACCATTTGGAACAAACATGCCATTACAAACAAACATACTGAACTGGATCCTGTGTGCCAAAAGCAACAGCAAACAATTTGCACCATCATTTGGGGCAAATCTTCTTAGAGGAGCAGACATTCGGAATAAAGCATGACTTACAAACCACAGAAAAGGGAAAAAAGGGTCCGCCGGGGCGTTTAAGTAGAACTCTACCAAGTAAATGACATCAGGAGAGGGCAGATACTTGCCATTTATCCTAATCCCTTTTAGCTGGGTGAAACATCTAACTTGTAAAGGCTGGAAAAACTGCCTAAGGTCAAAAAAGCAATTTCCACAGAAAGGCTAAACGCCAAAACGCAGGAGAATGCAGTGGCAGTTTTCTTGGCGTTTTTCCTGGCGTTTTTCATCAAGAAAAAAACGCAGGACAAAAACCCAAGTGGAAACCTAGCCTAAAACAGGTAGGCAGTAACTTGTCTGCCAGAAACTCTATTTGCACGTTCTTTTTCTAAGGGATGGTCTGAAATAGGATATAAAAGGCATGGAAAATCACAAACCCCAAAAATATGCTCTTTTCACATATGTAAATCATTCTCAATCCAGCATCAATAAGATTTTCCAAAAAACATTGGACAGCTCATTGTTTAGTCATTTATATATATACTGTGTTTCCATTGGAAATTAAATATACTCAAGTTTGAGTGATTGCATAGACAAACAGGGGTAATACTTCATCATACAAGGAAGCACATATCAGAGCTTTACAAGGAAGGAAATTATACACGCAATGGAGGCTCAGATGGATACCCTCTGTTGACAAAATTGGCCTGAGGACCATAAGCCATCTTGGTTGCTGAAATACCACAATGTTTTAATATGATGACTCTCTGGACCTGGCAGTACCACAAAGTCAGAATGAAAATCATCTAGACACTAAATTGTATGCCAAATTAGGCCCAATCCCTTCAAAATATAAAAGGACACAACACGCATTGCCTTGGCCAGTGTGATATTAGTAGAATAAGACACAGGGGGATCAGTAGGACTGAGTGAAATTATTTAACCCAAGCTTGACACAACTACCAGAATATGAAACATCACTTAGTACTGGTTGTGGTCTTGACCCTCGAGTGCCTAAGTATTTCAACAGATGATTACGACATAATGCTGTATTAATATATCCACCAGTTTTCATGGAACAATGATTGATGTAACAAATTATTTTGTACCCACACGTGAACTGATCTGCCCTCATTAACATTTCTTCCCTGCCAACGATTGAGAATTACTGATTTCCAGGTACCAACTGTAACGGATCTCGGTTCCACCAAATGGGTATATTTGCTAAAGTTGGCTTCCTCCGCTACTTTGACTGCTGAACCTCACCCTTATTAGCGGTCATGATACCGTCTTCCCCTCAAGAAACATTAGCCAAGACTAGATGCTTGAGGGTAAAATCATGAAATGAGTTTAATGGGAAACACACAGGTATTTAACACAGTAAAGTGGGATAATTTACATACAATAGTAGGAGCCAAACACACATAGTTCTCAATCAGCTCCTCTTTTGCACACGACTCAGTATTTGTTCTCAGCCCACCTCAGCTCAGTTTGGAGGTACCCCAAATCTGTGTCTGAGCTCCATGGTCTTTAGAGCCTCTGGTAATTGCAGAAAACGTTGCACTCTGTACCAGGGGAAGAAGTAGTCCAAACTGACCCCCTGTACCCACCTCCCTAAAAACAGGACACCTTCAAAAGCCATGGTCCACAGTCTGCAGGGAGGAGGCTGGCCCTCAGGTCCATCCAGGAGTCCAGGGCACAGAGGCTTCTGGGACATCAGTTTTAGGGTGCATGAGCTGAATCAGTCTTTTTAGAGACAATTAAACACTAGCAGCTGTGTCACTTCTGTAATCTATGAAGTATTTATGTTTGGTAGTTTAGCAGATGACGCTGCATATACAAAAATATTCTCCACTTTTTTCCTCCTTCCCTTTCCCCCACATGCCCCATATTTTCAGCCGGTATGAAAATGGTTTTGATTATTTCAACTGTTCCTTCTGTACAGGGTGTTCATATTACAGGTCCACAGTGAAATCAGTCAGTTAAAGCACTTAAAGCACTTTCTCCATCACAAATATTGGTCTGTATAGTTTCACTCATTGGGTGGATATTTGTCTTCTTTCCAATGTTCTTTGGTCCTTGGTGGAAATTATTCTCAAGAAGATGAAACTGCAACCTCACCCCGTAGGGTGTAAGAAGGCTTCCACACTAAATGACAGCTAAACTCATTTATATACATTATTTTGTTGCATAGCTCTCCTAACACTCTGGAGGAAATTGGAATCTTCTACTGAGCAGGGAGCCAATATCATCTTCACAAGTTGTGCTGGAACTAGTGATATACACTATGAGTATAAGGCTATTGCCTTAACTTGAAATTAAACCGGATACGTAATTATTTTTGAAAGAAGCATTCATACACCACTTTTCAAGTCCAATGATTGGGTTAGCTTGAGTGGCATATTGGAGGACTTTAGCTCTCTAATGAATAATCTGGCCAATGCACCACCGCCACCTGCCAGGCTACATCACAGCGAGGTCATATTAAGTGCAGATGTCACCACATGGAAGGAATGTAGCTCGACATTTGAAAGGTAAAAAAGATTTTAAAGTCTGAAAAAAAAATAAGGCAGCCATTTTGCCCTGCCCAAATCAGATAGGCACATTTTGTATGTTTTTCTTATACTTTGGGGTCAGTTTAACTTAGAACAATGTTGATACTGTATTGTGTCATTAGGAAAAAAATACATATTTAACAACCAAATTATTGTTCCTTTCAAAAGCACCACAATCAATACATTACTTTTTGATGTATGTGCAGTTGCAATTTTTTTAAAATGCAAATTGTATACATAAAAAGTGGTAGCCAAACATAATCCATGTGTTTCAGTAAAAGTAACAATGCCCAAATCACTTGATAGCGTATAGTTCTTCATCAACTTGCTTTCACATATTTTATACCATGTATGAGGAGACGGGAAAAGGTTGTTGCCCCCTAGAGAGATGGGCCATGTCACAGTTGTGACTCCTGTAGCAATGCCACTGCTAGAGGACTGTGCAGAGCTGCCACAGTCGCCCTGGCACCTTACCTGGCATCAAGCATACTTGAGAATTTAAGTGCCTGGGTATGACATCATCAAAGGTTTTTGATATGCTGGTAAGCACCAGCAGTGCATCACATTGCATAACACCTGGCTCTCGCCTGTTTCTTTTGATAAGGAGGCATTTTCAGACCTAGTTTTGTTTTCCTTCCTTACTTGAGGAAACACAGCAACCTCCAGGTACACTCAGGGCTATCTCAACCTTTTTGCAAGATAGCCCTTTTAGGGTTGATAACACAGAGTCAAGGCAGTGAGATTATATCACATCTCTGTAGCAAACAAAATAAACAAACCCCAAACAGCTGTTCTTGGGTTACTATATACATGAAATACATGAATTAAGGTAAAACGGGCTTGTGATCTTAAATTGTTTATCTTTACACAGCAATATCCTGGAGAGCAGAGCCTCCCAAACTAATCCTTGACATCTACCTGACCTCCTACACTTTTATTACTTCTTTCATTAACACATAATTATTAATTTACAGCTTGGGAGCTTTTGCACAAATTGGTTGGATAACTGCATGTTAAATGAAATACTGTCCGGGCAAGTAAATGTTATGAAAAAAATATATTGTAGAACAACATGGGTAGATTATTTTAGCAGATTTAAATTGTGTCCAAACCCGATCTTCTGATGGTTATTTGGTTGTTTCTTTTACACAAATGCACAATTCTCACTAAGATTACTGCACAGCACATAAGTGATTCCTCCAGAGAGCGGTCACAACCACCACTGAGAGAGACTTTGCCACTCGCAAGATGGCGGCGCGTCCTTTAAAATATAATCAAGTTGTGAAAGTTCGCCTTCAGACACTCCAGAACTCTGGCTCCCCTTGCAGGTTGAATACAGGTACTGCATTAAACCATGCAAGTTAATGAAGCCCAGCTTTCTAATCACAATGTGATTAGTAAAATATTTTTTAGAAAAAAAATAAAAAAAAATGTGGAAAAAAAGCAAAATAACTAAAAAAAATAATAAAAAAAGTGGTAACATTTTAAAATAATTATGCTGTGATGTCACCATCAAGGGAACCATCCAGTTTCACAAAATGTAACAAAAGTCCAAAAATAATAAAATTAAAAAGTTTATTATTATGAGCAAGTACTAAAATTAGCACTGTATGTTCCCAAAAATCTTGATATGGAAAGAGTTAAAATAAAAGCATTTCAAACACCCAAGGGGTGTCTAATTAAAAAAATGAATGGGGTAAATTGGAGTGGCTGGGTTCAAAGGTAGGGCATAGGCACAAACATAGGGCATAGGCACAGACTGATCAAAATGGGGGGAAAAAACGCACTTCCGAAATGTGGCCTTTTAGCCCCCAAACCCCAGACAAACACATGCATGGGTGGTATCACTGTAATCAAAAGATGTTGCTTGGGTGTTGTTTGACAGTGACATACACCAGCCTTTGTCAAAATTTGTGGTAGTAATTTATTTTCTATTTTTTATCACACTAATTGTACTTCAGGTGTGAACTTCTGAAGTACAATTGGTGTGATGAAAAAATACAAAAAAAAATACTACCATAAATTTTGACAAAGGCTGGTGGTAAAATTAGTGCATGGAAAGGGTTAAAATACCACCATTTCAAATTAAAAATTTTATTTTTTTTATTTTAATAGGAAATTAGATGACATAAAAAATGGAATCTGAAGAAAGCCCTTCTTGTCCTGAAAAAAAACAATATATAAAGTGTGTGGGTACACTAAAAAACTGGAGGAACAGGTGCAGCTCCCACATTTTCTGTTCAATTACTTCATTTTCAAATTCGACACTATATTTCCACTTTTGTCAAGGCCCATGGTACATTGCAGGAGCAAACTCACTTTGAGACTTTGTGTAAGAAGGACATCCGTCTCACATACTTTCGTAAATGTATTGTTTACTAATTTCTGGAAATACCAACAAAGTATTTTATTAAACTATGGCAAGGAGAATGTAATACTACTTTTACTCAAGGTCTATGATAAAAGATTTTACTGACGAAAAAAGGTTCAATCTCAAGCAACATACACAGATTTGCCCCAGGAGTATCAGAAAGGTGCTAGGAGATTATCTTCACATCTGGTGGAGCTTTCTGCTATTCAAGGCATTCTAGGAAGAGATAATTAAAACGATTAAGCAAGTTAGTTTTCCAGATTTTGCTTCTACCCCTGCTGCGGTATTGCTCCCTCACATCTTATCCTGTAAATATTTATAAAAATCACCTTACAAATCGTATGTTAATATCTGGTTTTTTTTAGAAGGCTGACCCCTCTTATTCAGATTGGCTATGCAGAATGGAATTTATTGGAAGAATGGAGGAGCTTCTCCTCACCATGCAAGGTTGGAGCTTGCAACATGGCTGCAGATGGTTAGAGCATCTGGCCAATTTGTCAAGGGGTCCCTAGACCGGTTGAGCCCAGCAAGGTTTTTATTTGCCTTAGTGGGCTTCCAACCTTGGGGATCATTCCTAGGTCCCAGTTTCCTTCTCATTTATGGTTTGTTATAAAGTTTACATGTACTTAGAGGCACTTGGTGGCTACATGACTTAAAGCTTTTATCATCATGCACTATGCTATTGCAATTTACAGGTTACATCTGATTGTAGTTGGGATCTTTTAGACTGCAGGAAACACCCTGTATGGCATTATGTTGGGTGAACATGTGACCCTTTGTGCCTGTGAAGACTGTGTATATCTGTGATGTTATGCAGAAGACAAACTCAGATTAAATTAAAAAAAACCACAAGGCAGAGAGTCACAACAGTTACGAATGTGACATGCCTAAGAGGCGTTTATGAAGACACAAATTTTCTTCTCTCAGAGGAGTAGCTGGATTGGCAATAAATCTTTGCGGATTTGGTTGTGACTTTCCATTCTACTTAAAACCTTTAAACTGCATTAAATGTGCAGAACGGCAGCCATAAAGCATCACTGATAGCAGCTCTGAGAGGAAGAGCTATACATCTTCTGAAGCCATTAGCTGGAGGTGGGCTGGGGTGGGGGCAGACTAAGTCTCTTTACGAAATGACATCCTGTTTATTTTATTGCAGAGTAGAAGCAGATATTATGGTGTCTCTTTAGCTTCTGGTGAGAGTTATCACTTTGTCTTCAGTAGAAGATGCAGGTACATGTTCTTTAAAAATGCAAAAATTCTATTATATTCTATCGCCATAACAGATCTTTCTGAGGAACAAATAAATATAATTATGCCCCAAGGATAGATTTTATATGCACCTTTTGATCCCATAACCAAGGGTGATTTTTGCAAATGAATGGTACAAAGTCCTCCAATTTGCAGCTGCCATACAGAGCTCCATAGGCTTCTGCTCCTCATTTTCGCACTGAAGTCTCATGCAACTTAATGCGTATGGGGAGCCAGTAAATGAAAAGCCAGCCTTTACCTATAACAAACTAATGACTGATCGTAGAGTTCCTATGGAGATCCTTGCTATATGCTTACCAGAAAACCTCTTTAATGATGCAGAGGCTAGCATTTAGTTAGTCGAGAAAAGATAGGAAATACGGAGAACTGGTGCAGGGACAGAGCTAAAGATGTAAGGTATTATATTCAGAGCCCTGCGACAAAAACAGAAATGTGACATTTTTTCTGAAAAGGGGGCAATAAGCCAAATCAGTTTGGGATTCTGTGATCTTGAGTATAAACTGTTAGCTGACCCAACATCCCTGTATTCAGCTGCAGTTCTACTTACCGACAATAAAATATTTTAAACATTTCAACAAGGGAAGAGAAACATTCAAATGTTATCTCCATTGTGTTCTTTTTTAATCTGCCCCAATCTACCAGCTGCTGTTCATTCTGCAGCTGCCTTTCTGCCACCATCCTCTCACCAAATGACTAATCTGTCATCTTTCCTCCATTAACTGCACATATTTGCGGCCCCTAGATAGATTTTGTTGAGAATTTATTTCTGATAGACTTGGAACAGTGTCCTGCTAAGCATAAATTCCAATTAATGACTGCTATGTTGGAACATAAATCCCACAGATGAATCTTTCTTTTTCTGCATGGATAGCTGGTTCTACCACACATTTCAAAGTGCAGCTTCCTGACACCATGTAAGGGGAGTTAAAGTCAGAAAAGAAAAAATGCGGGTGGCCACAATCCTCTTGACGAGCAACGGGACTATGGCCAAATGTCTGCTGAAGACAAAAACCTGAAAACAATTGCAAACTTGAATGACAGATTGCTGATTGCAGCAAAAATCAGTTTCCTTTTGGTTGAGTATCATACAGAGGTAAACAAGACAACACCGGCTTATGGCAGCCTTGAGCCCTCCATATAGCGAGGCCTAACTTTTTCAATGGGAAGAATGTGAGACCAGCTCAAATACCTCATCCATTCCATTTTTTGGATCTCACATCCAGTGGACGAGTCTACCTCAGTTAATGTGCTGATTGGCAAGTAGGATCCAGGGTCTGGCTCAGCCCTGGGTCATCTCATGTTATGCTGCTGTCTGTCTCTTCCCATCTCAAGAACAGTTTAAAAGAAACTGTATGAGGTCATGTACTTTTTGCAGGCTTCTGATCTGCATGTTCACTGAGGTTTCATGTGCAGTATAGTGTGCCATGTGCTGAAAAACATACAGTATAGGACTCTATTTAAAATGTACCCCCACAATGTAAGATGCATGCTTATGTAAGGGATTTAGTTTTTCCAACTACACCTATACTATAAAAACCTGCATCAAGTGTCCTTCAAATATAAATAGGGTGGTTGACACACAGCTGAATATTACGCAGGTTAAACAGGATCCTTGTACAAAGCTTGGAAACTGGTGATTTCAAGACAAAGTTTGGAATCCAATCCCACAGACACCAAACAGAGAGCAGATATAAAGCATAACTGAGCTGAGGGCTAACCATATTACAACAATGTATTATAATTACCCACAGTTTAAACAAAGAGACTCCCATGAGCTCATCAGGTGAAGAATCAATAGACCATACAGATGCAAATATGTAAAATTAGAGTGATCGCCACTTAACACTTGGAGGTTGATACAAAATTGCTGAGCACAATAAGAGGCTTTCATGTCAATTTGTTTTAATGCCCTGCTGTTAGTTGGGTCCCCTGGCTAATTTGCATATGCAAGAGCCAAAAACATTTTTGCCCTTGTGGTTTAGTTGTTGAGTGTGTTATAGCTAGAGCTAGAGATGTGAGGTTTCAATTCTGGTGGCCAGTTGGGCTACTAACTGTTCTTTGGAGAGTGTAAGGCCTGGGATTTGTTTGCTTCACTAGCTTCAACACTATATTGTACACAACTTTAATGGTACTTCTGATTCGTGTTCCTTTTGGTAGCACACCATTAACGTTACAAGTGATCAGATCTACAGTACTTAAAGGCTATACCTGATCTTAAGATCTAGAGCTGTATTGATTCTTTACTTTCGTCGTTTTCAATCATTCAATTTGTCTAATTCGCAGAAAAATGTGGTTCATTTATCAAGATTAACTAAACAAAAAAGTAAATCAAAACTTGAAGAGGCAATTTTGCGTTTTGTTTTTTTTTAACCCCTTTAAAAAAAATCCCATGGATCAGTTTCTTCACTGCTCAAATACAACTGGGTGAGCTGGTGTTAGCTTATCTTAACAAAAAGAGCAAAGTATGAGCCCAATCCTGCTTCTGTTGTGGCTCACTGACCTAAGCTCAGGGTCAGCTTCTCACTTCTACAAGATGACCTTCACCATGTGACATGACAGATAATTTGGGTCAGACAAAGTATCTATATACAGACATCAATGTCATAACAGAACATTTCCCTTAATGGAGAGTCACTGAGGTGTTACTGATTTTGAGCTAAACTTGGTAGAGTGTCACTGAAACTGTAGAGCTACTGCGCACAATTCTGTGCATGCGCAGTATGCATTCTCCGGTGTCCCAGACACTCAGACAGAGAATGAAACCAGGACCATGGGATTGCTGTCTTGAATACTGCTGTCCCGAAAAGTGGAATAGAAGTAGAGCTTGGCAGGACAGCAGAACAGTCGAGACTGGACTGCTCAAAGCGAGACAGCTGGGAGGCATGCTACTGGCTAGCCCTACTTATACTTAGCCCAAAGTATATTATTTCTTTTGAGTGTAATTATTTATATTAGGTGCAGCACTGAGTTTTATTAGAGCTAACGGCCTAACCAGAATTATGATTTATCTGATTAGCATGCACTCATTTAACATATTTTATTACTATACCATATGCTAAGTATTACACTGAAACCATGGCAGCTGTAGGGCCTTTTAGAACTGCAGTTAGCCTCCCCTCCTAGAACTAGAACGTTGTGATTGCTGTAAACCAGTGGCCTATGCAGGGTTAATTCTACCATTCAGGCGAAACTATCCTGCAGCTTTTTTTGGCCTACTTACTCTTTCTCATTCTTGTATAAACTGAGCTCAGTAACAATATGTTTTCATCAAAGAACTGTCAAATCATATACATCATCTAGTTATATCCTAATCAGCGCACTTCCCGATGAATTTTAAATATCCATTACATGTACCACTTTTCCATATCTAAAATCCTGCATTATATTAGCCTCCAGATGTGTTTATTTACTATATTTTGTTTTGTAACTATTGAAAGCATAACTGTCCTTTTCACAGCATTATTATAACATCTAATAAAATGACATAATACAAAGCTTGCATTTTTTGTTTGTTAAGCAGTGTAATTGCTTTGGGAATATTTGGTTTTGAATCAGCCAATCAGTAGTAGGAAACTTTGCCACTCTGGCTTCATCAGGAGGAACAAATTGCATAACTAACAGACATGCAGCTTGTGGGAGCAGGGGTGTAACTAGAAACCACAGTGCCCCAGGACGCAAAATTGCCCAGAGACCCCCAAGCAACATGTCCCACAGTCCCACCTTTGCCACCAAACAGCTTGTGAGTTCCTATTTTGCCCCAAGCAGCCTGTCTTTGCCATCTTTGCTCCAGCTTGTCAGTGCCCTCAAACAGCTTATCTGTGCCATCATTGCCCCGTGCCCCCTCTAACATACACTATGGCACACATATGTAAACATACACACAAATTTACTTATGCTAACACACTCACTCATACTCATTTAACACATCCACTCTCTTCTCACACCACTCATGCTAACACACACTCCATTTCACACCACCCAAACATACATTTACACATCTATGCTCATACATCCATGGTAACATACACTTATACATAAATGTGCTTAATCACATACATAGCTCCCTTCTAAACCTCCTTACCTCTCCTGCAGCTTTTGGTCAGCCTCGGTTTCATCCCGTGATACTGCATACTTCTCTCTCTTCGTGCCAGTTTGAAACTGTTTCTTAAGAATTTATCAGTGGTACGGAGAGACAGGGGCAAGTGGATGCAGTGGTCACCCCTAGAGAGGCAGGCCCCATCACAGTGGCTTAACTACAAAAATGTGTATAGAAATAGCAGAAAAGTTTATTAAATTGTGTAGATGAAATACTTCTATATGCTATGAATGTGCCACCCTTGGGTAAGCCCCACAAAAAAGCCACACCTTCTAAAACAAGTGCCCCGCTTTGGAAATTTGAGTCGTTTGGAGTAATACATTTCCAATCCAAAAAATTCAAGAAGAAAAATCACAGGAAGCATTCACTTATTAAGAGCAATAGCACCCCTAAAGTGAGACTGTTAGCGGAACAGCATAACTCCTAGCTGCCCCCACCTACATTGCATCCCTGACAGCCCCTCCTAGCTCTTTCACCCTTTCTCTAGAGTAATACTACATGGCACGTGTAAATTTCTGACCTGTAGTATGCATGAGGTATAAACTAATAAATTAGTCAGATGATCCAGATGTTATTGTATTATAATCATCCAAATAGTTCTAAAGAGTGCTGAAAAACAGCAAGTAATATATAATACTAATAGGCTTCATTAATGCACAACAAAAATCTTCATTTGCACCCTCTTGGCCATACATCATATACATATTATCCCATATAATTTCAGATAAGGATAATCCAGTCTGTACCAAGCAATCCCAAGGATGTTGGAGGTGTCTCTTTGTTGGAAGCACCCTCCCTCCAAAGAACCCACTCAGACACATTGACATGCATTTTTGTAATCCCATTCATTTGTTCAAGCAAGGCTAAGCACATAGATAAGTAATCACTCATTAACAGTTCTCCAAACACGACATAGATTAACCCCGATTACAAGACTAACTGTGATCAATTCCCTGTAATGAGCTTATCTCTCATTCCTTTCTCTGGCTCAGTTCCCTCTTCTCCCATGTTTGATTCTTAATATTAAGTAAACCGGTAAAAATATTGTTTCCACAATCAGAGAAAACAGTTTAGAAACGTAGACTTTATCTAGACTCACTAAACTACTGCTAAATGTAATGGAGGATTTTTTACACCACTGATATTTTGCCTCATGTTGATATTATAAAGGTAATTACAAGTTGTAAGTGTATTGCTACATAGAAAACACTAAGATATGATGCAATATCTTAACAAACACACAACATTATAAGGGTTTGTGTCAGGCAGTCCTCTGCTCCATCATGTAGGCCAACACTTAGGCCTCCCAGTGGATATCCCCTGATTTCTCAAACTAAACCTTGCAACAACTGGTTTCAAAAGAAGACACTGATTAATGTAAGTGTGCTCATCTGTGTAGATCTTGAAAACATGTAGATTGTAGCTTTAGTAATTTGCATTCTTGACCAGTGAAATAATCATATGATAAAAACATATTCAGAATCCCGTTATTCTAATTATTTAGCAATTTATATACGCGCGTAGAATTACAAAATTGTCATTTGTCCTAACCTAGTCTTCAAGATACATAACATCTTAGTATTTATTAATTAATTGTTCTAATCCAATAGGGAGATTAAAAAACCTGGCCAGCAACTGACACACTCAGGGCAGGACTGGCACCTTTTGGCCCAGGAAACAACTGAAGCAAAGTAGCTTCTACAATTTACACGCTTACCTTGCCTGGAGCAAAGTCTGTCCCTCTGCTTTGCTACTACGACCTTCAAGAGCAGCCAGTCTGTTGGAAGAATCTGGACTGGCTCCTCATACAGTTGCCCCCCTACCCCTCCAGGCAAGCTTGACCTTGTTCTCTAACGCACTCTAACACATTCACTCTTTTACATACACTTACCATGTATTTTGCCTATTGTTCGTAACATCATGTTACATGGCGCAATCCTCAATGAAAAACCAATATAAAAATAAAGGAAGGAGTACAGTTCTCCAGCGCTAAAGGAACTGAAACAGTGAGGCTTTGAAACATTGCATGGTGTTATATTTTAAAGTCCTAGGGTGCTCCTTCCTTTTTTATTTAATATATATCTATACATACAAAAATACCAGTGTATCAATCTGTCACTAAATTGGTGTGGCAGATTTTTAGTTTATTTGACAGTGTGTTATGGTTATTATCTTTATTAACTGTTCCCTGTTCTTATTAATTTTTTACTCCTTCTCTCTCATCTCCTACCATTCTATGTAACTCAAGTCAGCCACAAACTATGCTTCAGTCAACTGTATGCCACATTGACGCCCCCAAATAGTTGTTTATTTTATTTTTATACTGTGTAGAATCTATTCCACTGGCATTTTATACCATTTCTACATCATTAGGTTACAGTAGTCTATAACCCAACCGCCTTACCTATACACATAGAAGAGTTATCTTACTGTGGGACCTGACATGCTGAGGGGAACACAGTCCGGTCATAATGTACCAAGAAAAACCATTATTGGACTTCAAACTTTGAGTGGCCAAAAATTTCCAAGGTGACATGCGTGTATATATAATAACCATAAAATATCACATATGATTAAGCCAGATTGACCCCTACATATGGATAGATGGAAAGTCCACAATAATTAACAGGAGGAGGGGACTGGACCTGCTTGGCTCTGGCTGTGGGTCCTCCACTACTTATTTTTTTTCTGGAAAAAAAGTTTGCTAGGGAAACCTGAACAAATTGCTTTGATTTTTTTCGATCAGTACCCACAGTATAGGCGCCTGAGCTTAATGAAGCAAAACTTGAAGGCAAGATCGACTGAGGATTTTCCACCCTTGCCATTGGTTCCTTGCATGGACCTTTATATCACTTTTCCCATTTGCTTTGTTGCATGATTTGGTGGATGCACAGAATTGCCAGTACTCAAACACAAGCAAGAAGAACTAAAGCGGTAAAAGCAGGTATAAGTCAGTCATTGCTAAAAAATGACATTTTAGTTTCATGAGCACTTTATCCTTTTAGAATATGATCAAACTATTATAGTGAAATAAGATTTAATCTACCCTAGGTTTTAAGCAATATGATATCACCATAACGGCCATAATGGCTTGTTTCTATAATCTGGTAGGGAAAGAAGAAAACAAAGATTAGGTTTAAATTATCCCATGGTTTTTTGCTGCGACCTGTAAACTGAAAATTAGAGAAAAATCAAATAAAAATCAATCGATATCAATGTAGGAGAAGCTTGTATCAGTATTAGTTTAGCTAAAGTGATAACAATTTGAGTCAGTGCTCAAAATTGGCTATGTCTCCATTATATCTCCCTCCGTCCTCCATAACCTATTCTGCCCCTGTCGCTAAGTGCTAATCAATACCACTCTATATTTTCTGCCTTATAGATATCATTAGGTTTTATGCATTCCTCTCCTTTGTTTGCTGTCTCTGCAGCTCAGACTTAACTTGTTCCTGGAAGAACTCTATGAAGAAATAAGAAAATAACCTATTCTTCTTTCATGTACAAAACTCAGTGATATTAGCAGTGTCTATTTTGGGTTCCCTGTGCAATGGAGGAGTTGGGATGGAAAGAGGTGAGCGTGCTCCCAGGCATATATACTATATATATATATATATATTCAGACCCATCGGGCTGATGGCGCAGCACACACCTTTATTGCTGCTCCAGAGGCACATCGGGTCCTTACATTTGTGGCCATTGAATGCATACATGCACCCACAGTGGCAATAGTGTAGGAAGGTAATGTATGGCAAAGTGCATCCAGCTGGCGGCCTCAAGTACCATGGCCACCTTTCTTCCCGCTCTGACACTGTATGTATTTAGATTTATATTCTAATCTGGTAAAATCAAAGCTACAATTATTAATATAATCAAGCACCTACAGCATGGGTCTAGGAGTAAAATGTTAAGTTGGTTACATCAAAGGAGAACTTTTCTTCTTGGTTCTCTCTGTGTGCACAGCTTCTTTCTTCATAGTTCTCCTGCGTCACTTCTCCCAGATTACACGGGCCTGTACTCTCTTTTGCAGGTAGGCATTTGATATAAGCAGCAAATGAAATGTATAGGTGTCCCGGGAATAAAATGTCTAATATGGCAGCACTAGTTATACCCCTGATTAACAAGGTATCTGTTTATCGAGGTTAAAAAACACACATAGGAATTTGTAAGCTGGGAAAAGTCAGTCCACAATAACACGGCTTCTGCATTTCTCTGACTCTCAGTGACTAGAGGCTACTATTAGAACTGTGCATTGTAGTGTAAAAAAAGCCGCTATAGCTAACGGATAAATTAAAGTTTATGGTGAAAAGGGGTGTTAATGGAAGCTATGAGTTAATGATGTTTAGGTCTGTAAATACTATTTGCAATCCTGCAACCCCCTCCTGTACAGCTCTGTGAGCACATGTTTTGCTAAAAGCCCAGGATCTATTTATTTAATGGCAGTCTTGCAATTAGCAAGACTTCTGTAGAAGTAGTCAGGGGGGTGTACACAGTGTGACATTATCTCAAGTGAGAAACAAATGGCTTACTTTTTTTTTTAAATAGAATTGCGTTTAATATGTTGCTCAACAAGGGAGGGTTTTGCTAAAATTCTGATATACCTTAAAAGCATTATATGCAAAACGCACCTGATTGTGCCTGAGAATTTTCCAGTCTACCAACACCCCTGAACCATGTTAGACTAAGTCAACCCGTTGTTTTTGTTAATTTTCAGAGGAAAGGGGAAAAAATGAAAGATCTCCTAAAGTGTATTTTGCTTAACACACTAGAGAGCGCAAGTCCCTAAACCCATTGGAAACAATGCATTTTGAGCCCGTACATGTGCGGGCTTTGTCATTAAGGGGTTAATGTGTATCTAATAATTACAGTTTTACTTGTTTTAATTGTGTTTTTTTTTTTTTGTCAGGCTGGGTGAATTATAGACTGCGATGATGTGACATCGATATGCTGAACTATCATCTTAGGTAACATTATTACCACATCTTTATGATCTGCCACACACACACATGTATTATATATAATGGCTTCTTCAAAAGTAACAAACCATTAATGTTATACCTGCAGAATCAGGAAGTAAATCAAAGAAAGCCTTCTTCCTAACACTCTCTCCAGAAACACCATCATGGTGGCTAACACTCCCCCCCCCCACTGTCCCTAGCTATTTTTTGGTTTTGGTTTTTAGCAGTCAGCGGTTCTTGTGCAACCAAGCCCCTGTTTTCTATCTTCTCCACCTTTGTTGGTTTATAATAGTGTGACCATATCTCCATTGACCTGGAGATGCTTCAATATGCATCATATAATGCTGTCAACATAGCCCAGCAGTTTAAATTTTCTAAATGTTTTCCCGGGTTAAAGGGGAGGTCTGGTCACTCTCGATTGGTTTAATCATTACTTTCCTGACAGATCTTCTTGAACTCTCCAAGGAGTAACCTCATCCTCAATGGCCAGTGTGGAATTTGGTATTTGACCCCAGGCTCCTGGTCAGTTAGTAAAAGTCTTTCCTTGCTATAAATACACCACTGCTGTGAAGGTCAGATATCGATATTTAATATACAACAGTTACCGGACTGTAACACATGCACCAAAGTGTATCTCTTTGCTTCCTGCGTGATCAGTGGTCAAAAAAGCCATATCTTAATATTTAAAGGGAAAGCGAGAGAAAGAAAAGTGCTTTAAAACTGCACACAATCTCACACAGACTTGCCAAACATTAAAAGGGGCCTATATAGCACTTTCCAACAACTCTACTCTTATGAGTGGAGGCGTTGCTGTTTAAATTGGCTTATTAGCGAGCTGATGAGAAATGTTCAGTTGTTAGTCAAGTTACCTAAATAACATGACTACTAACAGAAGACTAAGACTAGACTTGGGTATGTGTACAGCACTTACCGTACATAGAACTGTATGGCCACACACCTAATTTCTTCCTCTTTTTCTGGTTACTACACCATACAACAAATCATTTGTATTGTTTTAAATATTATAAACAGGCAATCAGGAGGATGAGGTTTCTGCTGGTTAATTGTATGTCAGGCTATACAACAATTTTTTTTTTTTACATAAGTGTTATTAAAACAAGAATGAACCATATTTCTGAATTTTTTGTAGAGTATTGTCTAATGTTATTGTTTTTACAGTATCTCCCTCTTATGTTTGATTCTGGTGAAGACGCAAATCATCGATGCAGAGTGTCGCTATGGTCATTCCAAGGGACCATTAAGAATCGCTTCCCCTAAATGTGTGGGGTTGTAATGCGGTTACTTTTTTCAGTCTGACAAAACTGAGATTGATTTTAATCTTTATTGTCTTAATATATTGCTTACGCAGTCTATATCTTTTCGGAACTTTTATTGAGAACCTCAATTTAAGTCTTTTGGGGACATATTATACACCCCAAGGGTGCCATTACTTTAGGTTTTCTCAATGTAGAAAACATCAAGTACATTATCCACTGCATTCATATTCTGGGTATATTATACCAACTGGGCATGCAAAAACTGGGAATTTTATGCAAAATTAGGCACAAAGAGAGCATAGAACTTGAGTTGTATTAGAATTTTATTAGGAACAGGGCTTGTTTAATGCTTGTTATCTAGCCACACTTATACACTAAGGAAGAACTGAGGCAGAAAGACAATTAGCAAGATTGGCTCTACAGGTACATCCCACTGCGAGTTGCAACGTCACCTGGAGCTAGTCCCAGAATGCAATACACAGAGTAGATGTGAGCATTAACAGCCTAAGTAAAAAGGATGTCCATTCACAAGAAACTGTTTAGTAAGAGCTATGCCTTTGGAAAGTGAAGTCCCTGTTATGACAATACTAAAAGGTCCATGTCATAGCCATGTTTCACATTGGTAGTGAATTAAAGTTGCCAAAATCACAGTAGTGCTGATTAATATAATATGTGGGCGCTTTTGATAATATAGGACAATAACTGCACATATAATTTATTTTGTGCCTTTGTGCCTTTAGCAAAGCCATTGTAAAATTACACTTCACTTACAAGATACAAGTCACTTATCAACCCGTAATATAAATGGTTCCAGGAGCAAGTGACACCCCCTTATTAGGTCACTAAGCCAAATAACAAAGTAATATTTTTGGGAAAACAGTCTCTGGAATTATAGACAACATATCAGTAAGAAATCTAAAAGGAAAGGTCAGGCTTCTTCTCTTTTTAACATTTCCCACAAGTGTGGAAGATTTAAACTTCTTTTAAACTGCCGTTTAATATGCCTAATAAATTGACTTTTATTATACAAACCTTCTCGCTGTCTTGTTGAAATAAAAGGAAATAAAATTAGCTTCAATCATATAGATTTAATTGTAGTCTCTTGCAACGTAACCAACAATTATTATTCATTTTTATTATTATTGGGATAAATCTTTTTGCCTCATCTATGGTAAAGAGTACAAAAGCATATCTAGAATAATAATGGTAAATGTGCCCATTAGGGAGTGTATACTAAATTATTTACTTTGGAAAGGTGTCATCTGGTGAGCCTAATCCTCTAGCAAGCCATTTCAAATCACTGGCCTATTACGAATAATAAATAATAACTCGCATAGTCCTTTCTTTTCCTCTGTTATCACCAGGGTGACATCATTAATCCAGAATTCTGCCATTATATCCTGAATGAATCACATACTACAACTTCACAATGTTTACAGAATGTGTTACCCATTAACACCAAGTAATTGACTATTATCACCTAGCTATAGCTTCAATACCTGTGTTCTAATAAACGGTAAATTAATTCACCAGTAATTACAGAACAGCAATTTTCAATCTGGGTACTACCTTGATATATTTCTCTTACAATTCAATGATTGTAGAAATATCTTGTTACATTTTGTCCATTGAAGTTAAATTGCTAAATTATTCTTTTTTTTTTTTACAATAATTTATTGATTTTTAAATATAAAAACATACAACAAACATCAACAAAACAAAAAGAGAGAAAAAAAAATAAAAAAAAAATAAAAACCCACATACGAATGACGTGCAGAGTATGACTAATATATGTAACAATTGATTAGTATATCAAGGTTTACGTTTCTTAGCTTGAAATTAAACAATATAATACAGTATAATACAATATATCAATCAAGTCCGTTCAAATGAGACTATAATAGAATATTTGTTCCAAAAAAAAAAACAAAACCCCCCACATACGAATGACATACAGAGTATGACTAATATATGTAACAATTAATTAGTATATCAAGGTTTACGTTTCTTAGCTTGGAATTAAACAGTATAATACAGTATAGTACAGTATATCAAGCAAGTCCGTTCAAATGGGTCTATAATAGATTATTTGTTCCAAAGGAAAAAAAAAAAAAAAAAAAATTAAAATTATAAATTATTCTTTTTGTCCCATAACATGTTTGGAGAGGTATTCATATCATATATGAATTATTTAACATGTATGGTTTTTCAGAGCATGTTTGCTTTTTGCTGTTTGTTTCAAAGTATTTGATGACTGGTTACAAAGATGGCTATTTCTCTCCTAATGTACGAATGCAAAAAAACAGAATGTTGCAGAATCTTGTAATACCTTTTTTATTGGACTAACAGTATTTAAAATAATAGACGAGCTTTCGGGAGTCCTCCCTTTGTCAAGTCAAAAGCATTTCTCCTAATGTAGTTATAGACAGTTTCTGGCACTCCAGCTGTTATTAAACTACAATCCCCATCATGCTTTTAAGAATGATTTAAGAGTGTCATCCTAGGCCTATTATCAATGCTTTTGGTGCTTTGCGACTGCACTATGTCATTTAAAGTGTATTAATGTGTTGAAAGCCTTTTGTGGGGGTAGCGTTTGGTCAATTAAGAAGCGAGAAGAACTTTAAGGAGGATACAGATCATGGCTAGCTTTTTATGACTTTCCACTGAGGGTTAAGTATAATTCAGGTCAGGGACAGATTTAATACTCATTTTTAGTAACAGCACTTTTAGTTTTAAGTAGATGATAGGCAAAAGGGACTTATGACTTATGCTAAACTGTTTTATAATATTAACACCCAATAAAAGAAATTAGGGGATTGTCCTGAGTGGAGGCAGGGGTAGACAGAATGATGTTATTTTGATAAAAGGCAGACATTCACTCCCTCTCTCAGCACATTTGAACTGATTTCCTCCAGTAGTGGGCATTTGGCTTTTACAAAATCCATATAAATCAAGGACTGTTATCTCAAAAATGCCTAAAGTTGGAAAACAATTTGCAAAGCTGACTTGGAGCTGGCATGAGAAAGGAGACAAGTTGAGATCAGACCCCTCCTCCTGATCCTTCCTTTCATCTTTGCAGTCTTTCCAGCAAGTCTAATTAAACATCTAGTCATCCCATGTGCTGGAAAGGGCAGCACCCAGGCTAGGTTGATACAGTACCTTACATTATCACAGGTTTGTGTGACAAAATAGATTATTCTTTATGTGAATACACAGATTTACATCAGGATTTTTCCATAGCTTCTAATCTTCTTCACTGAAAATGCCCCTCATGGTTTTTGTTTTGCAAGCCAAAGGGTGCCTGGTGCCTTGGAGAACCATGTTTTGGTGACCTCTCAAATGTTTTCAATATAATTATTTCAATATTGATGTGGTAGCCTATTCAGCTTGGTACTACAAGCAAACAATGTGTTACCAGGGACAGCTTTAACTTATTGATCAACTAGACGGATGTCTAGGGATCTGGATGCTGCCATGAGCTTTATTCCTATGTTAACAAACTAAAGTATGCAAGAGGGGGCTCCAGAAATACTTGGGTCTGCCATATTTGTCACTGTGGCATGTTCTCAGCTTAAGGCTATATCAGACACAGCACATTATATCGGAAGAAAGCTTACTTGGGGCCAGATCAATCAAATTACATAAGTAAGCCCTACTAGGAAGGAACTGATATAAATGTCATTGATGTTATATTCTCACAAGATAATACTAGACAGAGTAGTGGGACCTCCTATAAGGATACTTAAAGTTAGATTAAATGAACACAGATGAGGCCTTATAGCATGCTCAGAAAATGTGTAGTACCTTTCCATTTTAAAGAAAAACATGGGTCTAGTCCTAGCATCGTAACCGATTGAGCAAGTTCCCCCTATAAATCAAGGTGGTGACCTAGGAAGACATTTTGGATATATTGTCTTGGTACATTGTCCCCATTTGGCCTCAACAGTAATTTAGACTTAGAGTCGTTTAAGTCAGTATTGACATCTATTTAGGTATACTCAATTAGTCAAAAGGTGTTATTCCATTATAGAGTAGGGCTTATATGTAGATCTATCTATATGTTTGTAGGAGTGGATTTAATCCTTTTTAAAGAACTTTTCACCTATACACTTGGTAGGCAGTTACCCCCTGCAAAGTCACACTGCGTCATTTGTCAATGACAGGTGCACTTTAAGAGGTAGTCTGGCAATCCCCTCTACTTTGGGCTGCCTTCACAGACTATCCTACCCAAGACTAATGCTTCACATCTTTACTCTGCGTGATTTAAGGGTGCAAACAAGAGGGTAAAATTAAAATATTTCAGATAATACCGTACATATAATTATCTTATAATCAGTGCCAGTTTCGGTCATGTCAAATACAAAGATTATCCTTTTATAAATTATACTCCACAATTTCCAGTCTTCAGTCTCTGCTTTTGTTATAAGACCTGAGAGGGTCAAAAAACTATAGGCCAAAGTGGTTTTTAATTAAAATATTTATTGATTTAACAAAGGTGCAAAGGTTAAGGGAACACTGATATAAAAATATGTATAATAATGGAAGTAGGGATATGGAGAAATTGGAATGAGGCAAAAGAGAAAGAAGAGGAAGTTCACATATTTTACATTTACTTGGCTATCATATAATAAAATAGGGAAAAAAGAAAATGAAGGGTTATTGGTTTTAGTTCCCAGAAGAACCAAACATTATCTGCAAATCTAGTAACTGCTAATGTAAAATAAAGACGACTGCTGTGTCTTGTGGTATTTGCTCATTGCAAAACTTATTCTGATATGGCTGGCAACTTTTTCTCTGTAGGATATTTGTTTAGATGGCTGCATTTTTAGGACATCCTAGGAGATGTTGCCACAATTGCACTGTAGGGTCATAAAGGGAGTTGCAATGTAATTAATAGTTTAGATCAGCATAGACAGTGTTTTCCTTGGTATGTGTATTGCATCAGATATTTCAGACCCCCTGTAAGGCGAGCAAACTCTGGAAAGACTCTGCGGGATTTCTTACATTACAAAAAACTGTGCTATTCTACAGCACAGAGTCTGCCTCTCATTTCTGCATCCAATTAAGAATAATTATGCCAAACATGAGTGTGTAAACTAGGGCAGAGTTATCCTCTTCCCCACAAAATCCCCTTGTGTATCTTTCCATCTCCGCTTTACAGTAGGTAGCTGACACTGATGCTTATACATGGGAATCAGATTAATGACGGAAGGCAGTAACGAAGTCCATCACTAGGCCTTTGGGACAAAATTTAAAGCTGGTAAAGGTTGCACTGGGGGTTGTGTTCATGAGCTTTTTGAACTATGTTATGAATACTGATACACTTTTGCTCTACAAATTTTAAAAGGACTTTCAAAGGATTTTGAAAAGGAAACTTATGTACAAGTCATGTAATACAGTATCTGACAGATGGATTCACAGTGTATGTCTTTTTACAACATATAAACTAAATATCTTGGTTTTTCTTCTGTGTCCTGAAAGCTCCCATTAAGGGCAATAACACAAGCACAAGCAACTATTTTTGTAATGCAACAAATATAGCATCAAGATATAGGATTATGTATTTCTCAAATGTTAGCCAAATGAAAGAAAAAAAAAAGTGTGAATATCCAACGTCTCCTCAATAACACAATACCATACGTGTGTTACATTACATAATTACAGGGTGACAACTACCCAAAATCATGGGTCAACAAAACGGTTTCAAGTCAAGAAATGTTCACCATTGAACCAAAAACACACACATTGTAATTTGGAGGGGATAACTACCCATAAATATCACAATAACCCCTACAACCTTTGTATATCCTGGTCTACCTGGAAGGAGAAAAAAGACACACAGTTAGTATTACATGTCCTCGAGCAACCCCCAGAGCCTTTGAGTGCTCAAAGTGAGGTCAAGAAATAAGCACAGGTGAACCAAAAATTCTATGTTGTTATATGCCATATGTAGCGGATGTAAAGGCTCACTTTGCGTAGCACACTAGGGATCATGTTCAAGGCCGGGCTGGCCACCGGCAAATACTCAGTGGTCAGGTGGTGTTGCACACTTACCTTTACTGCTACTAGAGTGACATTCTGTGTTCGGCCAAACACGACAATAGTGCAATAGTGTAGTGTAATGCCTCACGTATCCAGACAATGGGCGTACAAACATAATTTAGCAGTTGCTAGCCTTAAAGTGCCAGGGCCACTTTTCACCTCCAGTCCAGGCCTAGTAGTGTACAGAAAATGTATACCTATTTTCTAAATACTGTCACTACACGCTAGAGATAATTATCTTTTATCAATCCTGGTATTTTTAAAACACAGTGACACCATATAAGAATAGGTTGTTAATATTCATGAATCAATAATTTAAGTGAATATGTATTGGAAAAAATGTGCCTAAAGGTAGACTGATGGCAGGAGGATGCACATAGGAAACCAATGTCACGGGTTAGAGTAGGAGACTATGTACTAGGTTAGGTCAGCTTCTTCTCTGTTAAGTGCTAGGCATTTCATGGAACTGGACTTTCTCCACCACCTCAATCTTAGTGTGTGTAGAAGATACTCACACTTACCGGCTAATTGACCCTCCGCGTCTTTGAGGAAGAACAGGGTCCAGATGCAGCTGTGCATTCTAATCCATTCTAAAAATGTTACAGACAGTTGGTAGAATGGATCTATGCTCACTTAACCCATTTCTTCCTTTAACAGGATGGTGGTTAACAGTGAACTACAGTGGTCTAAGCTTGAAGAACTTGGTAAGGAACTCACAGTCCAAGTCCCAACTGTTCCAGAATTACAGGGTCCCTCGTGAAAAGTGTACCTGATGATATAGAGCAGGGGTGTCCGGCAGAGGCACGACGGCTGCTTTGAAAGTGGCCACCCGGACGCTGACTCTGCCCCCCCTGATATGCCTCTCTACCCCCCCAGACTTACCAATACATCTCCCTGGTGTCTAGTGGGGGCAGTCTGAGCGATGCACATATAAAACATCCGCTGCTTCTCACCACTTCCGTTGGGGCTTCTATGCCGGGGATCCTCCTCTCTGGCAGCTGGTGAACATGTGCACAATGCGCTCAGACAACCTCTGCTGCTGCCGGTACTTCCGCTGAAGCTTCTATGGTGGAGCACCAGAAGGTCATGTCACGCCGGTGCTCTGTTATAGATGAATCCACCAGAGGGGCCAGAGACAATGGTCGTAGTCAGCAAGCCGGGTCAGTAACTGGAAACCAAAACAACAGCCAAATCTGGAACTAAGTCAAAGAAGCCGGGTTGTGACCTGAAGCGCATAAAGACAGCCCAATCAGGATCCAAGGAGCAAGGTCAAGCAAGCCGGGTCAAGATGTTTAAACACGATCAAAATAGAGCAGGAGAAAATATACAATGCTACACCAACCAAGGGTAGCTAAACAATGATGGTATCGGATCAAAACAGACGAAAAACTAGGCAATGCAGGTCAACTGGGGTCATCAGAGGTCATAAACGCAACCGCGCAACTGATTCAGTATGCCACACAGTTGAGGAGGCTGCGAGGAAGCATGTCCTCTACGAGTACCTGCTACCAGAGAGGAGTTGGCAGGATGGAAAGTCTTTGGAGCGGGTCCCGCTGCAGGAGCTGTTGCAGGGTGGCAGGAACCAGAGCATCCCAGGGTGCTACAATGGGTAAGTCCTTACAAATAGTATATATATGTTATACAAATGCATCCGTTCAATATGATTATCAGGTCTGTGAATGTCATTACAAGTTTGAATAAGGAAATAGTGGTCACGTGGTATCACATCTGTCCACACATTTGTCCGAATAACATATTTATGGCTTTTTAGGGCTCATACACAACAAACCATTTTAACAGATGCTCACAACAAATATAACCATCTATAATATATTTTTCAGTTGTAGGTTACTGTAACTTTAAGAAATCCAAAAAAGAACCCTCTTTTTAATGTGTGAAACTATGCTTGCACCACCACAATAAGAACTAAATGAAGCACAAACTATATATTTATAGCTACAAACCTCAGTACTGCCCTTTGTAAGCAAACAATATCCACTGTGTCGTGTGTATCCTGTCAACTGGAGTTCAGGGTAAAAAAGTGTTTTAAAGTTTTGATTGAATTAATATTTCTGTTAAAAAGAGGAGGTTAAAGAGTACAGAGTATCAGCTAAACACAAGGCTCCTTTTATTCTATCAGAGGATGTGAAATCCCGCATCACTGCTCTGGCAGCGTTCCCCTCATATTTTACTCTTCCAGACACGACTGTCTTAAAAAGAAATTCAAAACAGGTCCCGTAATAAGATGCTCATAAATAAAATGCCTCCCTCTTTGTTCCAGGATTTGTCACCCCCATCCTCCCTCCAGACTCTTTCCTAAACTTATGAAAAAAACACGAACCTTACCCTGTTTCACAAGCTACCCTTGTTTAACCCATAATTCTGTGTAACAGTCTGCATATGGGAGCAGCACATGGTATGTGCTCTGGATTTAGTCAGACAAGTAAACCAAGATACCAACTGGGAACCTAGTTCATGAAATCATCCAAACATCATCCATAACAACCAAAAACACCACAATCCATCATTATATGCCAGAGACTGGGAAAACCCTTGCATAAGATGCTTAAGTAATGTCCCTATGCATATATCTGAGTTTAACAGAGAAAAAAAAACAATATAGCAAGAACTGTATATCGAGGGGTTATTTCATGTGAGATCCATAGCAGTTTTGTCAGTTTTGACCTCATGGGAAGTCACCCAAATAACTCAGCAGTCTCACTGCTCAAAATACATTTCATGCATATAGATTGCCCTAGTGCACACTGCCTAGTCCTGTAACACATATACCAGCAACCCACCAAACAACACTGTATTGGAAGCCTATAGTACTGAAGCACCAGAAAGATTCACCAAATAGATTAATGTTGCTTAAAGCTTGACCATAACTATTCCATATGCCCCCTGTGGCCAAGTATGGAATTACAGATAAATTATACATTAAAAATCAGCTAGGGAGTCATTCTCACTTTTGCGCAATTAAGATGTCACTCTTGCATTGCTCAAAAATAACAAATATATTTGTGACATGTGGCAACATTTTATTATAAACAATAAGAAGCAACAATAGATTATTGTCCCTCAATTCAATACTGTTACATATACCAACTGACCTCCTTTTCCAAGGCGTTTAACTGGTACGTGACTCAGAAGAGTCAGTAAGGTCACAGCAGCCCAGGGGGTAATTGACTTTCTGCTCCCTTGTCAGCCCTCCCCTGTCCTCCTTGCTCCAGAGATTAGAACTATCATTATTTCTTCCTAAGCACCCAACCCCATGTGGAAAATAAGATATCACACCACATACTCAATTCATCTTGAGGTTATCTCCCGTGATAAACCTCATTCAAAAAATATTTTCATGTTAGGAAAGGTGGATAATGCATGTTAGGAAAATAATATTATTTTTAAAATAGTAGTTTACTGAACTTCCAATTATTTATTTTTGTGTCTCAACATATCGTGAAGGCCAGCACTGTGTATCTCATCCTCCAGCAGAATGTTTGGACAGTTGTTCTGGTGCTCTTTGAATTTGCCTGAGACATCACAAGGACACCAGGCAACACAGTATGTATGTTTTTAAGTGTGACCTATGTACAATATATATATATATGTATACATTATATATACATATATATATATTTATCTTTAATCAAATAAACTCAAGATTCATTATACTAAACCTCTTTTAGGAGGGGATGATTGCTTATGGGCCTTTAAATTGTATTAAAATATATCTGCTGCAGGGATTTCTGTGCTGCAGTGATTCATTTTTAAACAGACTTGATCAGAGTCTAAATCTTTTCAAACTAGAAAAGCAAACAAGACCTAAGCTGTGAGTTACATGTGTACATTTCTTTAGGTTTTACTGCCCTAATAACATTAACAATAAAAACATTAACACTGGATTGGAATTGAGCTATAAGAGGCAGGATTTATAATCTTAAACAAAAAACTGGCAGTTGTAATTTTAATATCTCGTATGTGGAAAGATGAACGATAGGGATCAGGAAAACTACATTCTCCCACAGTAAATTGTTTCCAACAAGTGTGTAATTTAACCACTGGATATCTAGAGGAGCTATTGAACTAGGTGCCCAGTAATGTCTCCTGTATAGTTTCCCTCCACCCTTCCCTCTTCCATCTGCTTCCATTATTTTTTGGAACACTCCGTATGGAAGACAAATAAAATATAATAAGGCTGCATGTAACGGCATTTAGATCCATGGCTGTGTAGTACTATGACGAGCAGGAGGTGGCTGCGTCATGCTGTAATGGAAAGCTCTAGAAGGGAGGAATCTGTCCCATTCACAGGGGAACACATTAGACTTTCAGTCAGTCAGTGCCAAAGAGCTGAGGGCCATAACAGGGACAAAAGCCCCATGTGGTAGCATTGAAAGATCTGCAGTGCTCAGGGGGCTGGGCATCTGTGCTCACCACATGCTGGAGTGGAGCACTCCATTCCAGGCCCTGCTGCTAATTCACGCTTGGCTCCAGCACTTCCCAGGCTCCGAGCCATAATGTGTTATGTCTTTATACGGTTCCTGTGAAAGGAGGAGTATTACTTCTTATTTCATTTGTAAGTGATTGCGGAAAGTGTACACAACCTTAACCCCTCTCTTGCCAGCAGCGCACTAGTTTTGTTTTGTTGTGGTTAAGAGACCGGTTTCAAAAATATATTTTAAAGAAAAAGATCATTTTTATCTGGACGCTTTACAAAATAGATTGTCTATAAAATGTAAATGAAAACCTGATATATACATTTTACGGTTGCTAGTCTTGGGAACCGTCGAATCAGAATTGACTATTCTCATAGTTACATATATCTTTTATGCAGTCTGCCTAGTCAGACCTGAAAATTCTCCCCATATGATCATGTGGTCATTTCTTTTAACAATTTATACAGTTCTCAGGAAGTGACCTCTGCAGTCTGGAAATAATTATGCATCAGAAAACACATTAAAAAGTATATGTTAGTTTAACAAACGATATAATAGGCCATAAAGTAACATTTTTTCAGGCAAATGCTTGCATATGCATTAATTACTAGTGCATTATGGTTAATTGCATTGAGCATCTAAATTTACATATATGATTCCTTATATACATACCTGGGAACTCTCTGGGTCAAGACCCAAATCCTCCGGGTCACGGGACTTCCCGCCCATTTTCCCTTTTAATGGGGGTGTTTCCCGCTGCCGTCTGACATCAGGGGGACCTCCCACTGGCTTCAGGGGGAACACCCACCGACGTCACGGGACTGCCCGCTGACATCAGTGGGCCTGTCCTGGCCGCGTACCGCAAGGGAAGGCTCTGGGTAACCGGAGCCCAGAAGTTCCCAGGTATGCTTATATATTTTATTTTACAATAAAAAACGTAGCTCTTATATAGAGTGCACCAAAAAACATTAGGAAGGAAATCCTAAACATATGAGTTGATTGAAAATCAGCCCTTCTAACAGAAAACACTCACCTCTTGGCCAGAAAACCAGCAAGTCCAACTAAAACTACAATTAACGGATCACTTAACTCGTAATAATCAAGGAGCCTAGTACGTATATGGTGAAGAATTCGCTGGATACAACTGGTGAGTTATTCCTGAATTTAGGTTTCTCTAAAACTGGGGATTAATTAATTACCTTAATTTCCTTTTTTAAAAAGATTGTTAGACAAACAGATAAAAAAGACAAAACTTTTGTTCATACCTGATATAACTGCCCGACCGCTATGGAGCAAAAACCCTGTATAACCTTTATAAATAACAGGCTTTGAGTACTTTAGTAAATACAGGCATTTTAGTGAATATTTGATGAACAGGGGTTATGGACTTATCTTCTAGGATGGTGAATAAATGTAACAGACCAAGTACAGTGAGAACAAACCAGGTATCCTAAAGATATTACAAGAAATCCCTACCATGCTTTGTCTGAGTTTTTTTTTTGTCATAAGCATCAAGTAAAATTATAAAAGTTATATAACTGCTACATATTACTTTTGCTTTGATGCACGTTTTGCAAATAAATAAATAAAAATAATAATTAAAAAAAGATAGCCCTTATCAATGTCACTCAATCAACTGCTTAAACAGATGCCCAACACTTTCTAAAGTGCTATGATTATGAAGATTCATGCATTTCCCCCTTTCCCAGACACAAATCCAACACTTTCTCTAATCCCCCAAGTTTCAGATGCACAGGGGCTTCCAGCTGGGTAGAACGTGGAAAAGTGCAATTTACTAGTATCCAGCCAGGAGTCAATCAATCACCTCCGGGCTGGTATCCTGAATCAAAGAAGGAGCAAAGCCCCCCTTAGTGAGAGGAGATGGAGTGACAGGTAGAAAGTCAACTGGGCCAATCCCCCCTAGACCAGTCCATTTTAGGGGAGATTAGGGTTTGACGTGAATAAGAAGCAGAATTCTGCTCAGCAATGCACAGAATTTTCTCTCTTCCTTTATTTTGTCAGTATTAACACCGACAGGTCTAGTGAAAGAAGAAAATGGATTGCAATTGATTTAAAGTGAAGAGAAGTGTGTTTTCTTCATTTAAGCATGTTACAAAGCACTTTGTGGTGCCTGCTCTGCCCAGGATACAATGTGGCTTTCACAGACCAAATGCAATCAGGATCAGCACTGGGTAATATAAGCCGCCTTGGGAATTTCTAATATGAGATAAGATAATGTTATCAGGGGAGAGAGCAGGCTTGCCATAAGAGCAGATTCCTGCTAATTCCATCCAATATGAGGGGGGTAACACTTTCACTGCCACAGTTGGTTTGTGGTTATGCGGTACTGCGCAGTGGTGAGACGTTGAATGAGATGATCTCATGGAATTGTTTTTTTAGTTGCCTAATGTTGTAAGATACTATTAAGATAAAACAGCCCCATATCTGCAATGGCCTTCCCCCTCCATCATTTAATTGGGGTGATGTAGATTAAACTGCTGTTTAATCTGCTTGTATGTTTCCAGGTCTAATACATGTAAAATCCATTGGAGATTTAACTAGACAGAAAATCTTGTCCTCAGACTCTGACATTAGTAATTTCCTCCTGAAGTTAGCTACTCATGAAACCTTTAAATGGTCCTAGAGTACTACTGGAGTCCTGGTGTTAAGTAATAATTCAGGCACGTCAGGTTGGATTTGAACCTCAGCTACGTTTACAGCAAGGATGCACCTCCAGTCCATGATAGCGGCATAGAAAACGTGAACAAAGTATGATACCTGGCGGTGCTCAGAGTTAATTATTTACTTATATTTTAAACATAGCTTAATTAAACATCCTTAATTTAGTTAAAAAAAATAAACCTGATTTGATAATTCTCATATCATTATTTTACCAAGTATTATTTACACTGGAGTAAACGTAAGCAAATCAGACCCATAAGAATAGTAAATCAGTCCCACCATCAAATTACAAAACTAGTTAGATCAAATAATCATTCAACATATTTTGCATAGTTCTCTGGGAGGGGATACGGATAAGAATATTGTGACCCGAGTCAATGGTTTCCTTATGAATGACTGATTTCCCCCTTCAGTCCGACTCCTGTCTCTCTACTCTAGAGTTACTCCACGCAACTGTTCTTGATATACCATGACTCATATATATATATAATGTATATATATATATATATATAAATATACACCGCTGAGAATTATCAACTCTAAATGTGAAAACCGTATTAAACAGACCTCAATTCCAGAGCAGAGGAAAACATCTTACTTCCAAACACCTGTTTCCTCTAAACTTTTACTAATGGAAAAATCCATGTTTCATTAAAGTTTTTCTGTGTATAACCATGTGATATATGTATGTCCCTATACACAATGTAGGGGCAGTCCTTTTCACATGAGGCTGCAAGCTGAAGACATAGGCTTTTTTGTGTAGAGAGTACCTGTTTACTGAAAAATGATGTCTGTAAGTGACTAAGTAATTTTTTCAATGGGTAAAGCTTTAATCGTTTAGTAAATAGGCACTATGAAACAGTGGCTTTCAACTACAGGTCTCAAGGGCCAACATTAGGCCTGAGCTTTTGGAAATTCCAACCTCAGAGCAGTCATGTCAATTAATTTACTTGAATTTGTGTTCATTTATACAAAAATATGAAGTTGACTTTATATTAACAATAACTGGGATAAATAAATATGCCATTTCTATTGGTTTCCACTTTTCATTATTTTATGGTAGCCTCATAGGGGATCCCAATAGGTTGTTTAAATTGCTTATATGACAAGTTAACCTATGAAAAATGTGTGGATTAATCCCAGTGTGTCTGTTTTTTTTTTTTGTAATATTTAAGCCCTATGAACTGCCCAGTCTATAACATGATACTATATTCCTGAAGCAGCCATGGCAAATTAAGAACACGAGACCTTGGCATCTCAAGAAGCCCCCACCTGAAACAGTGGTCATGAGGCTGAAAAGGTAGAAGAAATGGGATTCTGGAGAGAGAGCACTAACGAGACGAAGTAAATACCAGGGACTTAAGGGGATACGTGAGCATAACAGTACATAACAGTGAGCATAACAGGCAGGTCCAGGGGAGCGGCACCTCCTCTGCCACATAACAGAGAGCCAAACGCCCTGTTGGGTGATCAGGCTCCCTGTAGCGCCACTGCTTAATGGGCCAATTTAAAATGGAAATGACTGATCTACCCAACCAGCCCATTAACACTATGGAGGTCTGTGTCAAGTTGCAACATTCCTCTTTAGTTTCCTTCTGCCTGCTATCGCACATCCTTGCAAGATGGAGCACCAGTATTATACATCATATCCCAGTTCACAGGGATGGCAGAGCACAGGAATGGCAGGGTAAGGATGGCAGCACAGAGGAGGCGGCTTGTGGAGCTGTCTTGGGTTAGGCCTGAAGATAAATACACCACTGAAGAAAATACCAGAGAAGAGTGAGAGAGTCAAACAGAAGGGAACTGGTGGCCCTCCCTTGTTCATCTTGCTTCCAGCAGGAAGGGATTTGTCCCTGACATCCAGCAATAGGTGAGGGACCCAGAGTTGTACCTCTGGTGACACAGGTACCTTGCAAGCTTTACCTGAATGCTTTCTACTGACAAGGAGTACAGCATATGAAAACTGGCAAGCTTTGTAGTCAGGGAGCTATGTTGAATCTCTGTTGGTGGAGGCACAGATTCATACTCCATTTTACCACTATGTGTCCCTATCATACAAAAGCCTCTGGAACATTTACAACCCCAAAGCAATCCAACCTGCAAGTCTGACAGCAGAGCAGGTATCAAGATGGCAGCAACATGGTTACTTCAAACATATTTCTTTCTGTACCTCAGTTCTCAGTATATACTGCCTAATTATATCAAAAACTTTATGGACAGCCAATCTATGAAAGTGAATGTTAGATGAAAAGGAAAATACACTTTAAACCAGTCTTTGTTAAATATTAGCATCAAGATGTGTCTCTAAATTGAGTAAAAGCAGGAGATTTAAAGTCTAAACTGTGGTAATTCATCTCCCTGCTGCTGGATCTTTATGAGATCATACTATGGAATTATCTGCAGTCCTTTCTTGAAAGCTTTGAAAAAGAAACAAGTTAGGATTTATTCGCAGACATATTCCATGTATACAGAGGCTAACCATATGCAGGTGGGGATAGCAGACAGCCCAACATATCCCCCAAAGAAATAGAGACACCTTTCAGCAGAGGCCTTCTGTGATCTCTGGCAAAGACTGCTTAAACTGATCTCACAAACAGACATTGATCACATAAACAGCAGGAAGAGACAGTGCACACCTGTGCTGCTGGCTGAGATATGTCACACACAGCAAAGAGGGACATGGGTCACAAAAAAGAAGGACATTAGTCCAGAGCAGAGGTAACAACAGGCATTGTAAAGACTGTTTCAGTGATCAACAAGCACCACCTAGTTCCACAAATTGTGATGAACATGTACAGACATCCTGCTAATGACCTCGGTAAAACGTACGTCTTACATGTATGCATGTTGAAAGCATGCTGTGAATACCAATATCTTTGTATTAGGCATGACTGAGTCTGTGCACTTTCCACAATCTTATACATACTTACTGCATCCTTACTCAGCTTTAAACCTCCTTTCTTTCACAGATATATATCTGGTTAATCATAACCACAAATAGAATTTGACAGCAGATGAGAAAACCAGTCTGCAAATTTGTCATGCTGAAAAACTTCAAAGCTTATTTGGTCATTGGTATTGTCTTATTGTCTATATGTCTACATTGTCCCACACATATTTAAATCCATTATCATATTAACTTCTACCACTTCTATGGCTGTTCCACCAATCTACCACCCTTTCATCAAAGGTAAACTTTGTTGAATCCCTTTATATCCCATGCTTTAGACACTGGTGACCCCCTCTCCTCCCTTCTTATCCATCCTTAAGTGTAAACTTACATCCCACTTAGCAATCAATGTCCCCTTACCCTCCAAAACCCCAGTTTTGAGAGTCAACTTTAGTTCCTCGTTCCGTAGCCAGATTCATTTTTTCTTATTTCCCTTATTGATATTTATTAATAAATGTAACCATCCTCCCTCCAATCCATCAATGACCCCTTCTATCACCTCCCTATTCAGCCATCAATTATCTATATTTTCCGTCCATTTCCTCTGTATTTAGCCACAAGCCATGATCGTCTTTTCCCTTCCAATTCAGCCATCAAGTCATAATGCCCTTTCCTTCTTCATTTCATTCATAACGGATCCCCTTTCCTATGTTCTTAATCTTTTAAAATTATGCCAATTAACTAAAATAATAAATAATAAGAAACACCAGACATACAGGTTGTATATACACTGTTACATTACATGTAGTTATAGAGTCAGTACAATATTTTAAAATCACAAACAACAACAAAGTGGTACAAAAGGAGAAGATGGTCCTGCTCTTGCAAGCTTACAATCTATTGGTTGAGGGGTAAATGAGACAGTAGGAGAAGACTGCTTGGATAGGATCAAGCCATCTGCATGACCAACAACCTCTACAGATCATTCTGACAGATCATCCCCGAGTTGGTTGAGTCAGGATGATCTGTAGAGGTTGTTGGTCGTTCAGATGGCTTGATTAGGATTCTGACTGAGAGTGTTAGGAAGAAAGGTTGTTTCCGAAAGGTTTTGAAAGTTGCATATGAGGGAGAAAGTCTGATGTAACAAGGAAGGGAATACCAAAGAAGGAGCACAGCACGGGTGAAATCCTGATGGCAGTAATGATAGAAGGTAGAGATGCAGTTAGGGGTGTATTTGGATAGGATGGTAGAGATATAGGGGGTTGTGGAGTTGATCTGTAGGGGAGGGTCAGAACTTTATATATACATTTATATAGAGCTTAGCATATTTCACGCAGCTATTTCGCTAGCCCCACAGTGGAAAGGACTAATCCCATTTAGAGCTGTGACACAATTGGTGGGGTGAAATAACAGGTTGGCGTTGTGAGGAAAAAAGTATTGCTGTCTTCCCACCTCATCCCAAACAGCAGGAGACACAAAACACTTTGTCTATAGACTTTAATTAGTCAGGGTGCCCAATGATTTAGATTAAGGCATTCTTTTGCTGACCACAGATTAAGTCAGGGTGTTTGTCTAGTAAATTAGGCTACACAGTTTGAGCCAAATTGGGTTAGCCTGGTCGATGAGGTGAGGGCTTCTTGGGGTCACATAACTGAATACATGACTGTGAGGTAGTAGTACATGGTATGAACTGCTTCTGAAGTCATGCCCTGCACAACATGTTTATGTGTTTTAGACTGTGATGTTAACCCAGCCCTTGGTCAGACAGAGATTAAAAATATCAACATAAACTTTGATGACAGATAAGAACCATCTACTCTACCAATGTTTCCTGATGTACAAAGTTAATCAGTCCTTCATCTTTAATTAGATTCAGGATAACTTTATGCCTATCAAATTATGCTCATCAAATTCCCTCACTATATTAGCCTTTACTACTTCTATAGCCCTCTAATATATTGACATCCCTAACTTTTTTGATACGTTTTTGATACGTTTATCCTGCAAGCCATTTATCATTTTAGTAGTTCTCTTCTTCATAATGTCAATATGCTTCTGGAGATGGGAAATGTAGAAAATACCTTTTATGTCCCGGGATTTATACCTTCACCCGTCTGACTTTCCTTTAACTACTACCAATTCCTCGTCGTATGAAACTCCACTTACACCAGTGGCTTAAACAATGGGTTTATTAAAATAACAATGAGTATAAAGAGAAGCGTCTGAAATACAAGGCTCTATGACTCTAACTACACTATGCTAGTGACTCTATGTGTGTATGTAAGGATGGGGTGTCCCTGTCACCTTGATGTTATCCTTCTTTCTTTCTGTTTCTGTCTGTTTCCTCTGTTTCTCTCTGTTTCTTTCTCTTCTGCTCACACCTTTATAGCCACCATGCCCAAACAGTCCCAGCCAATCATCTTCTTAGTTTGTGTCCACTCATCCTTAGGAAAGCACAATCTTGCACCTGCACCAGCTGCCTGTAGAGACCGCTCTTGTCCATGAAGTTAGATTGCCCCCACAGTGAAGTTGATGGTCCTCAGGGCCAATTCAGGGTGGGTCTCTGGAATGCTGATATTGTTTCCTGCAATCCTTTTGTTGTAGGACAAACACATGCTTGTCTCCAGCCCAGATACTATCTCCTACAGTCCTTTGTTGTAGGAGATTGAAGATTGTATCTCCTGTTTATTGTGCCCACCTGGTAGGGAGATAGCCCTTTGATGTATTGTGAGTTCCTGGACATTTGGGTTTCGCCACTAGTGTAATTCCTTGAAACTGGTTTACTCAAGAGGAATCCCATTGTGTTGGGAGCCCGCTGTTGTCCTTGGAGATTAATAGTTGACTTATATTTATTACATCTCCCCCCTTTGTGTCTGAATGACACACGTAAACCCAGTTTGCTGTGGCTGGAAAAACATTCAAAACAGTCAAGAATAAAATCCATAATGCAGGTCCTCTTCAGATTAGTGGTTTTGTATGTTTGGATTTCGGTGGCACCATGGTGTAGTTATACCATATCTATCATAGAGTTTAACTTAAATGTAAATATCTAAATTCTTTTATGGTATGTCTAGCCTTGGATGTCAGGTGCTTCAGTGATTTACAAAGAATGATTTGCACAATAAAACATATAATAGTACAAATGAAAATAATAAAAACACAATGAAACATAATACATAAGGTTCCTTTTAGAAAATGATTGTCCAAAAATATGATCCAATTATTATGTGTGGAAATAGAATAAATGTGAGGAATTAGTTGTTCAATTTCCCCTTGGAGATGTTGAATTACCACCTTGGTTTGATCATCAGATTCTTTCATTTTTTTAAGTAGGCCAATGTCTGATTCTAATACTTTATTCCATTTAAATAGAATGGTAGCATCCCTGAAGTGAGGAGGTATCACTGAAATGTTTATAGAAGGGAGGTATTCAATAGAATGTTGACTAATGAATGGAATCCTAAAAATAATGCCAGAAATGTTTAGAATATTCAAATTATCCCCACAATAGAGTCCTCTAGACAAGCTGTAATTACCCCAACACCCATCAGAAGAAACCCATTCCACTTGATTCATCTTTCGTAATAACGCATAACACACCCTGCCGTATCCCATGTATGACACAATTTGAGAAGTAGGGACTGTCTCAACCCCTACTTGACACAGTGAATTATTATGCCAGCATGAAGTGTATACCTCCCTATACTGTCCCGGTGTGCAGACATATGTTTTTGTCACGGGATGTAGACCACAAAGAGAAAGATCCATTTGTACCCATTCCCCATTTTGAAATACCAAGACATCATATCATACAACAAAATAATTCTTAACTATCTCATTAATTACTGGTGTTATTATTCTCTGTCTGGAACTGATTTACTTAAAGATAAAATAATTCTTTGGATTTTACCCAATTAATGCAGCATTCCCTGTCTGCCAGTGCAGTTATATTATATCCAGTTTGGCCTAAACAGCTCTGGCATGCTATATATACACATAATATTCCTCTGATAGAGGCTTTAGAACTATCAAACACTGACAGAGTCCCAATATAGTCAGCATACAAGTAATTGTTCGCATTAAGGATTTGGCCTTGAGTCGATGCATCTGAAAAAAGGAATAAGAGAGAGAAAGAGAGAGGAGAAACAAAACAAGAACCAAACGTTAATGAGGTTTTTCAAAATCATATACCACTTTTTTTTAATCAATTTACATTCATCAATATGTACCCATTTCATTGGCTGTTTTCTCTTTTTCTTGGTTTTCTGTTTGCTTTCTACTTGTATGACTGTACAGCCAAGCTTTTTATTTATTATATAGGGGCCTTCCCAGTTTGCACTCCATGGTGCTATGGGTCCTAATTTTTTTACCATGACTAACTGGCCTGGTTCAAATAGACTCGACGGGTCGCCTGTGTCACTCCCCTCTTTACATGGTCTTGCCATGTTGCCTGCTGCAAATTGTAAATTTGCTCGAACTTGGTCTTGCACTGCCTTAAGAAACTGTTCTTTTGATATTGCCTCCCTGAGAGGGGTTGAAAGTGTAGGCTCATCAGGATGCGAGAGGTTCATAACTCTTCCATTCATAAGCTCGTAAGGAGAAATTTTGGCAATTAACGGTTCAGGGTGAATCACTGTCCCATTTATCGCAGCCTCTTTTGCGGCTTCATCTGCCTCACAGTTACCATAAGAAAGATATTCTTCATCTTTACAGTGTGCTTTTACCTTTACAATCGCTATTTTGCCCTTATGTTTTTGGCCTAATGCTATAAGCTCTGTCAGTTGTTCAGTATGTGCAAGTGGTTTGCCAGCTGCATCAAAATTCCTGGAGGGGCAGATCACCGCACAACCTGTGTAAAACTTACCATTCTTCCAGTAACGTGAACCATCTACAAAGACATGTACAGAGTCATTAATTGTGTCAGCATGAAATATTGTTTTACATTCATTTTTCTGCAATATTTCCCTTACTGGCTCAATAGCTTCACTTACAAACCTATACTGTCTTTGTGGAGGAGGGTCAGACCCTTGAACCAAAATTTCACTTTCTTTGAGAACTCCACAATCATTCTTACCTTGAGCCCACACCTCTGGAAACTTGTGCACTAAGGATTTCACTACTGCCTTATCTGTAAGTGGGAATTGTATAGGTGCATCTTTCACACTGTGTATAGCTGGGATTGAGGAGAGATGTTCATAATCCAAGATTACTGGTTTACGATTACGTGTGTCTTTCCATAACATTCCATTACACAAATCAATAATCATCCCCGCCTTGCGCATTATATCCACACCTAGAATAGTTTCATCACCCTGTGAGGTGCACCACATAGGAAATTCATCACTCCAAGAGTTCAGCTGTATAGGTACAGAGGGTGCTAACACTGCTCTTGTTTGGGCTCCCCCTAATCCTATTAAGTGAGTTTGTGGCGCTAATGGTGAGACAAACAACGGTAAAGATGTTAGACTAACAGCAGCTCCTGTGTCCAGTAGTATATTTGTGTGATGGCCCCCGACCACACCTGAAACACAAGGGCGACTGTTATGGTCCTTCTGCAATTTGCAGATAGGTTCCATTTTAACAGGGGCCTGACATCCCTATTGTGAGAGTACAGTGCACCCTTCATCCCTAAGATCAAGTAAAGGTGCAGTTGGAATCTCATTGACTACGTGGCTGGAAGATTTTGCATCCTCTACTGTTCTAACCTGGGTGGGATAAGAGTAATAACCTTCTTTTTCCGAAATTTTTGTAAGCTGCTCTCTTGCTTGTGTATAGGGATTATGTCGTGTGGAATGCCCTATGTTGTTTCTGGCAGTATTGTGATATACCCCTCCATGTACCTGACCCCTCCTTTCCTGATAATTATTTCTGCGTTGTCAACAGTGTTTTTTAATATGTCCAATTTTCCCACATGAAAAACATATGCGGTCTGTTCTTAATTTATCTAAGTGTGTATTTTTACCTTCATTTTTTGTTACTAAAGCAATGTGTTGGAAGTTTGTTTTCAGTGTATGATCCTTCCTCCAGTCATGTAACATCCTTAGAAATTCATGAAAATTACGAGCTGTGGCTAATAAGTTACGATTAGTGGAATCCATACCCTTATATTTTCCTGCTAGTATCCGTAACATTATTGGGTCTCCTATTTGCAAACCTGTTTTGTTATGAACCTTGCAATACACCTCATGAAATCTGGTGCAAAATGCAAAAGGGTCTTCATTGGGCTGGGGCAAAATACTATCTAAGAAGGATGTGTCCGCAGTATCTACGTTTGTAAGGGCCATAATCTGATTACTGCGCTCCTCCTTGTTAGCCCAAGAGCCATACTGCTGTTGGAGCTCTAATGAATTACTATAATATGGAGGCAACCAAATTTTAAGCAGTTGGCAGGCAGTGTGGTCATCAAGGCTATACTGGGTAACAAACTGCTCAAATGTAACTAAATTGTCTACCATGTGAGCACTTGAATTAAAAGGTGTGATGAGAGTTTTAATTTCACGAGCATATTTCTTATGAGGGTCCTCTGGAAAAGGAGTAAGTGTTGTGAACGTATGTGTTCGTGGCAACGTGCTTGTGGTTGTCTCAGATCTAGTAAATAGCGAACGTTGCACTGTATCGTGACCTGTTGTATTTGATGGAGTGTGACACTGTGCTTCCTCACCTCCTGTTGCAGTATAAACAGGAAAATGTGTATTGTGTCTAGAGCGTTCCTCTTCTAGTTTCTGAGTTAGTGTTGCTATAATGTGTCCCCTTTGTACAAATTGTTCCCCCAACATTTCTACATCCTCTCTACTTAATTGGCATGTAGGACAACAATCTACCCCAACAACAGAGACATTTACAGGCATCATTTGTACATTGGTATTAGACATGACCTTTCCTTCCATCCTTTCTAATGCACACTTATACTGTACAACAAGTTGAGCTAAATTAGCCGCATACTTCTTTTTCTTATCAATTACAAATTTTCCTATCTTATTATTAGCCTTTTCAAACTGTAACAGTAAATCATTTAACAACTGTAAAGCATTTAAACTATCATTACATACATATTCAACAGTTGATTTATCCGCAAACTTATTAACAGCTTCCATCTTATATACTCACAATACCGATTCTCATACGAATTCCGCCCTCCAAAATGCTCACGACGTAGTCCTGGGCCAACCGAGGAATGTCTTCAAAAAATTTTCTGGAACGTTAACCTGCCTGGCTTCGCCAATGTAGAAAATACCTTTTATGTCCCGGGATTTATACCTTCACCCGTCTGGCTTTCCTTTAACTACTACCAATTCCTCGTCGTATGAAACTCCACTTACACCAGTGGCTTAAAACAATGGGTTTATTAAAATAACAAATACATATATATGAGTATAAAGAGAAGCGTCTGAAATACAAGGCTCTATGACTCTAACTACACTATGCTAGTGACTCTATGTGTGCATGTAAGGATGGGGTGTCCCTGTCACCTTGATGTTATCCTTCTTTCTTTCTGTTTCTTTCTGTTTCTGTCCACTCCTTCTTCTCTGCTCACACCTTTATAGCCACCATGCCCAAACAGTCCCAGCCAATCATCTTCTGAGTTATTGTCCACTCATCCTTAGGAAGGCACAATCTTGTACCTGCACCAGCTGCCTGTAGAGACCGCTCTTGTCCAAGAAGTTAGATTGCCCCCACAGTGAAGTTGATGGTCCTCAGGGCAAATTCAGGGTGGGTCTCTGGAATGTGGATATTGTCTCCTGCAATCCTTTTGTTGTAGGAGAAACACATGCTTGTCTCAAGCCCAGATACTATCTCCTGCAGTCCTTTGTCATAGGACATTGTAGATTGTATCTCCTGTTTACTGTTCCCACCTGGTAGGGAGATAGCCCTTTGATGTATTGGGAGTTCCTGGACATTTGGGTTTTGTTCCTAGTGTAATTCCTTGAAACTGGTTTACTCAAGAGGAATCCCATTTTGTTGGGAGCCAGCTGTTGTCCTTGGAGATTAATAGTTGATTTATATTTATTACACATAGTTAAGGTTTTTATTATAGAAAAAAATTGGGGCAAGGTAGTGGGGGTTCCCTGTTAAATATATGTATGGTGGACAGTCACTACCCGGGGTTCTACCATTCCTTAAGGATTTAACAGTGTAACCTGTAGAGGACATCCAGGTTTACTTGGCCTGTAGGGTCAACAGTTTTAGATACCCCAGCCAGGAATGCAGTTGACTTTTTCTGTTATTTTAAATGTACTTTAATGCATATGATAGCTGTGTGACCTTATAAAATGTCGCCCCTTTTGGAAAGGCATGTGAGGATCCTGCTTAATTATTTCCTGTGCATTTGCCCCGTCCCCACCCCCAGGTAATTTCCATGGATATACTTACCTCCAGTCAGCTCTATCGCTGTATTAGAAGCCCTTGATGGCTGTGTTAGAAGCGCTTGATGTGATGCCACATCCAATATTTGTACACCAGGATCGCTGCCCCTCTCACAAAAGAATGTAGTGTAGTTGCGAGAAAGACATGGCAGGGGCATGCATGGGAATTATCACTGTACTTAGGAGATGTTGCTGGACACATATTGGGGTGTTGTTTGGCTGTGACATATGCCAGAAGCTGTAAATACATACCTAAAGTAGAATGTGTGTAGAAATAAAAATACATTTTTTTTACTGGAAACTGACAAAGGCCACTGGTAAAATGTATGCATGGAAAGAGTTAAAATACCACCATTTGAAATACCATGTGTATAGTTTTCAAATATATATGGTTTGATGGGGCTTTAATTAAACTGACAGGCTTCAAAGAGGTCCCAAATAGGACATGGGAGCAGTATGACCAGATATGAAAATCAATGGTTTTGCAATAGCAATATGCTACTTGTACTTATTGCCCTATAACTTATATCAATTGTAGGCAAAGGCATGTACATAAGTACACAAGGGGCTCGGTTTAATGACCTGACAAACCCTTAATTGTAAAAAAAAAAAAATACAATGAGCAATTCATCTGTCTGACTGTACCTTATAGATTGATCATACATTTCACTGTGCAAACTGCTACATTGAAACTATAGTAAGCACTGCCCTTAAAGTGATTCAATGAGGTGTGCAGAGCGTATGAGCACCTAAAATGCGTATGTATGTTTGCCTATGCATTGCAATCAAATCTTTCATCTAACCTTCCTATCTATAAAGCACCTGCATGTCACAAACAACCATGTTTTCCAGTGAAGTTGACAATGTGGATTCTGATCAAGTAGGTGAGCAACATTACAAAGCTCATTATATGTAATTTCAACAAAATATCATAGGTGGCGTGCGGCCTGCGGCCCCATCAACACCAGCACAGTCTGTTCGACAGGGATGCACATGTTGCCTCACCTGGCTGGCCCTGAAGTCACTACAAATTCAGGACGGTGTTTTATCTCTGGATAAGTAAAAAAGAAATAGTTCCTACTGTAAATTAAGGAAACAGATAACCAAACACACACAC